>VZQC01010985.1:1006607-1038858 GCA_009823505.1 Rhizomys pruinosus | reverse complement strand
TCTCAGATCTCAAGACTCACACAACCCTACCTTTTATACCAGCTGGGAGGATAACTCTGCCCCCACAGCCACAAAAGCCAATTAAGCCAAAGACAACTGGATTAACGGATTAACTAGATTAAGTCAATCAACAATCAGCCTTGCTGAAGCACCCAGCTCCTACCTACCTACCTGCGCTTGCTTCAGCTGGTCTCAGGAGATCTTTTTCCTGCCTTTAGTCTGAAGTTATATGTTCCTTAGAGTTTCTCAAGTAGCCTTGGACAATATCTAATCTGTAAGGTAGGTACAGGGGAGTTTTTGAAGATACAAATAAAGGTAGGTTTAGAGCAGGGCCTGAAAGCTATTGCTATTGCTCTTGCATGACACAGGTTTGTTATTGCCTGCATGGTATTGAGGGACAGAAGGAGAAAGAATCAATCCTTGACCCAAAGGGCTACACACACTGGCCCTGCCCATTTGATCGTTACCTCTTTCATCCACCTGTCCAATATGCACCCTGCTACTATGATTTAATGAGGCTCCCATGAGATAGTTGGATGTAGTCTCTGGCCTGAGGAGCACTAGGTTTTGGAAAGAGTAGATAGGTCAACAGAGGACATGAATGGTGCTATGAGGAAGGGAATGGCTTACTGAACTCGTTGAACTTCCCCTCGGCCAGGGATGCCTCATCCTGGAGAGAACCTCCATTATCCTGTGCTGACTCAGGTGTTAGGTGCCTTTGAAGACCTTCCCAACACTCCCTACCCCCGCCTGGGCCTGGAGACTTCCCAACCCTTGCTTGCTTCCTGCCACCAGAATCTCCATCCAGCCCTGTGTGCTCCTCCTCCTTCCTGCTCAGCAGAAGCCCCAGCAGCTCACAACATACCCACCACATGTTAGGGCAGCCTTGCTGAACTTCTGGAACTGAGTTTTAGTAACTGATACAGAAAGAAGAGATGGTTGCATGGGTGGGAAATCCTTCTGCGTGGAGTTGCTGTGCATGCCTGGATATCGACCATGCTTCCTGGAGCTGGCCAAGCAAGGGTTAGAGGCCAGGGTCTGACGTGCTCATTGATGCCCTTGAGAGACTATTCAGCATCAGTTTTTCATACCAGTGGAAGGACTGACAGAGCCAGTACTTTCTGGGCCGTGGAGCCTAAGTGATCTAGATACTAAATATAAAGCACTTAGCTTGCCATGTCTGGCACATGGCCAGAGCCCAATAAATGCCAGTAGTTGTCACTGTCATTAACAGGGCAGTGATGACAATGGCCAGTAATGCTGGTTGGCTGGGCCATGGCAGTAGTCAACAAGCTTACTGCTTTATTGATTGAGAGCTTTGAGGCAGCATGCTCTTTGCTGGAGGAAAAAGGAGTGTGTCACCCACCATACAATAGTCACATATTAAAGGTCATAGCTCCTGCTTCTCCGGTAGGAAGCTTTCTTTGACCTAGTTGTCTGGGCCAGGCCCTATCCTTCCTCCTTCACTCTCACAGCACGTCGCTGAGCTGCCTGTTAAGTCTTGATTAGAGTGTGTCTGGCTCGCCCTCTAATTGCCTTCTTTGTGTACAGCCTTGTCTGCTATGGAATCTCAAGACCTCTGCAAGTAATGACTGCCCATCACTGAAACCTCTCCAAATGCTGAGCTCCTGGCTGGCCACATGGTGGGGGTTCGATAAGTATTATGCTGATCTGGCTGCCTAAAAACATACGGTGTCACTGTTGGCACTGCAGAAACCCTAGGATCTCCATCAAGATGTGAGCTAGAGACAGAAGTCCCAGCAACAGCTACAAAATGGCCAAGAAACAAGAAAATGTCAAATCTGGCTTGTTAAAAATCAAAGAGTTGGAAATTCAATTAAGATTCTATTTTCCAGGGCTGGAGAGATGGCTCAGCAGTTAAGAACACCGACTCCTCTTGCAGAGGACACGGGTTCTATTTCCAGCACCCACGTGGCAGCTAAGAACCATCTATAAGCTGGGCGTGGTGGCACACGCCTTTAGTCCTAGCACTCTGAAGGCAGAGGCAGGCAGATCTCTGTGAGTTTAAGGCCAGCCTGGTCTACAGAGTACATTCCTATTTTCCTTACTCATCACTGCTCATTAAAAATTACAGAAGTGCTGGGAGGTGCTGATGTGTTTTCTGTGATAATTTGCAGCATATATATAGTAAGGGTCTAACCGAGCCTATACTTTTGAACACATCAATTCTACAATGAAAAAAATTTCCCAGAAAACTAAGAGATACAAATATTTATGTGCAAAGATGACTACCATATTGTTATTTTGAAGAGTAAAATTGAAAGGTAGGCTAAGTAAATTAAATTGTGGTATAGAAGGAATATTAAAAAGCCAATAAAATACGATATGGAAATAACATAGTTTGTTTTTAGATGACATAATTTTTGCATAGGTGCGATGTATCAAGCTGGTGTAACAGCCTTTCTGGGTGCTTAAAGACCATACTTAATGCTCATACCAATTTGGCCTTAGTATTTCTTATACAAGGCTGCTTGAGCTTTTGTCCAAGCCTTTTCTAAAATAATATACAGTAATCAAAAGTATCAGGCTGGTGTAACTTAGCCTTTCTGGGTGCTTAATGACCATACTTAATACCCATACCAATTTGGCCGAGGGACCGAAGGGATAACTTTGTTCCTTGCCCTCAGAGGTCAACTAAGTCTTAGGGGATTATGCGTGGGGGCATCTCTTGAAATGTCCTGCAAATGTGAGTCACCAGTCTTCCTGTGCAGGGAGGTCTTAGAGATCCACTAATGGGACTTCAGCCAATGTCCAGTGAATAAAGAGGAAAGTCTGTTCATGCTTCAAAAAGGAAGCCTGGTCTAGCAAGACCTGACTTTGTCCTCGAGTGGATAGAACTGGTAAATGAAAAGCTGAAAGGAGCCAAGGGCTCCCTCCCACCTCCAAAAAACCCCAAGTGACCCCTGAGGACCAGATCCTCAAGTGACCTTGAGAAAACAAAAACCTTGGTTAATCTGGGCTAACTGGGTGGCTTTAAACATCCAAAAGGAAAGTATAACCAGAAATAAATAATTAGTAAGGCCTGAGAAATTGTACTTCAGGTCTAAAACTTGAGATCTTAGTAAAAAGACAAAAATTTTTTTTAAATTTTATTTATTTCTGTATGTGCATGAATGTACTGTCTGCATGCAAGTCTGTGCACCTGTGTCGTGAAATGCCGCGGAGGTCAGAAGAGGGTGTCGGATTCCCCTGGAACTGGAGTTCTCCTGGAATTGGAGTTTTAGGTGGTTCTCGGCCGCCATGTGGGTGCTGGGGATCGAACCCGGGTCCTCTGTAAGAGCGGTCGGCGCTCTTAACCACTAGGCCATCTCTCCAGCCCCGAGCCTGATACTTTTAACTACTGTGTAATATTTTAGAAAAGGCTTGGACAAAAGCTCAAGAAGCCTTGTATTTCTTATATTAAGAAGCACGGCCATAAAATAAATACTACGGTTAGACACAATGTCATGACAAGCTACTTTTTTATTATTTATTTATTTATTTATTTATTTATTTATTTATTTATTTATTTATTTTGTATGTATATAAATGTACTGTCTGCATGTAGGTTTGTGTACAAGTGTCATGCACATGCAAAAATATACAATGGATAATTTTATTACTGTCCATTATTCGGCTTCACATTTAGAATCTGGAGGATGTACAGTCTTGGCTGGACCATGTTCACCTGGATAGAAGATTCAGATTGAAGAGGACATGTCTGGCAGAATAGACCTTGAACTCTGACATTACTTTGAAAGAAAAGAAAGAAAGAAAGAAAGAAAGAAAGAAAGAAAGAAAGAAAGAAAGAAAGAAAGAAAGAAAGTAAGTTGGTGCCTATCCTTGAGATTGAGATGGATTTCTTGTATACAGCATACAGATGGGTTTTGTTTCCTAATCCAACTTCCCAGTCTATGTCTTTGGATTTGGGAGTTTAGCCCATTAATATTTAAGGTTATAACTGAAAGATTGATGCTGCTTTCTTTCACCTTATTATCTATTTGCATTTTTAGTCTCTGTTTCTACCCCTGCAGTTATGTTTTTATTACTTTCTCTTCCTAGGTGCTTTGGGATATTTGCTCCTCTCTTCCGCCATTTGAATTGCTTCAAGAATTTTCTGAAGAGTTGGTTTNTGTACATACACACACACATACACAGATACACACACATATGCATGCGTTGAAGCAATACAAGTTGGAGAGAACAATAACAACGAAAGAACTGGGACAAAAACCAGTGAAGTTCTCCCCAAAACAATAATCCTCTGCTTTGAAAAAAACTCTGGAAAGACTCAGAAAAAGATGCAAGACATGTATGGCAGAAGGCATGAACTCTGGTGGGGGGCATGGAAAGGGAAATGAGTCTAAATTGGATTGAGAAATTATGTATGATGTATGAAAAATTTAATAACAATAAAATATAATAAAAAGAAAAGGAATGGAAATACAAAAAAAGAGCCAATAACTTTGTCCTTGAGTGAATAGAACTGATAAATGAAAAGCCAAAAGGAGCCAGGGGCTCCCTCCCCCTCCAAAACTGGAGTGATCCCTGGGGACCAGATCCTCAACTGACCTTGAAAAAACAAAAACCTTGGTTAATCTAGGCTAACTGTGTGGCCTTAAACATCCAAAGGGAAAGTGTAACCAGAAAAAAAAAAGTATCAGCTTGGTGTAACTTAGCTTTTCTGGATGCTTAACGTACTTAATGACCATACCAATTTGGCTGAGGGACTTAAGGGATAACTTTGTTCCTTGCCCTCAGAGGTCAACTTAGTCCCAGGGGACTATGCATGGGGACATCTCTTGAAATGTCCTGCAAATGTGAGTCACCAGTCTTCCTGTGCAGGGAGGTCTTGGAGATCTACTAATGGGACTTCAGTCAGTGTCCAGTCAATAAAGAGGAAAGTCTGTTCATGCTTCAAAAAGGGAAGCCTGGTCTAGCAAGACCTGACTTTGTCCTCGAGTGGATGGAACTGGTAAATGAAAAGCTGAAAGGAGCCAGGGGCTCCCTACCTCCTCCAAAATGTGAGTGACCTCTGAGGACCAGATCCTCAAGTGACCTTGAGAAAACAAAAACTTTGGTTAATCTGCGCTGTGTGGCCTTAGACATCCAAAAGGAAAGTATAACCAGAAATAAATAATTAGTAAGGCCTGAGAAATTGTACTTCAGGTCTAAAACTTGAGATATTAGTAAAAAGACAGAAAGTAAAAAAAAAAAATAAAAAAGCATTGTTTTGCCTGTCTTCAATTCTTACTGGCAAGTGCAGCTACCCTATGGCTGCCACTGTTTTTGCCATCCTTCAAAGACATGAGACACAATTTTTCAACCTTCCAATATGGACTGAAGACTCATGTCTCTCCAAGAATCCTCCAAACCTTCAGTGCCAGATGAGGACTGCTGAGACATCCAACTTGTGGACTGAGTACTACTGGGGTTTCAGTCTCTTCAGAGTATAGACTGCTATTGTTGGACTACCCAGGCTGTATCATGGAGACCAGTACAAGAAGATCAAGACAGGACACTGTGCTTACTGGACCTCACTTGGTGACCACAGGAAGGGAAGACCCTAGTGTGGAGCACAAGGGCAGGACTGATGGTTGTTTGGGCTTGCCAAGAAGGAGCCTTCAAACAGTTCCTTAGGGAAAACATGATATCTTTCAGCCTAACAAAGAAAAAAAATAATAAAAAAAGAAATCATAAGCTGAAGATGCTGAAACCTATGACCTTGATATATGTGTGGAATGCATATGTGCATATTTTGGAGTGATGCAAATTGGAAGGAACAAAAAAAAGCCTGGGTCAAAAAACAGTAAACTTCTGCATCGAAAATTTTAAAAGAGACTGAGAAAAAGATGAAAAACACGTATGGCAGAATGCATGAGCTTTGGTGGGTTGGGTGGCAAGGAAGAGAGAATGCATCTAGATTTGATTGGGAAATGTATGAAATGTACAAAGTTTCAATAGAAAATTGGCTTTGAAAAAAGAAAAGAGCCCATAAGGGGCTAGAAAGACGACTCAGCAGTTAAGAGCACTGGTTGCTCTTGCAGAGGACCTGGGTTTGATTCCTTAACACCCACATGGTGACTGACAACCATCTGTAACTCCAGTTTCAGGGAATCCAATGGCCTCTTCTGATCTCCACAGGTACTGCATGAAATGGGTGCACTTATATACATGCAGGTAATACACCCGTACACATAAAAATAATAAATAAAATATATTTTAAAAGAGCCAATGAAATGAAGTTTTATTTGGAAAGATGCTCAACTCATCTTCACAAAGGAGATGAAAGTTAATAGTTTTGAGTAAAAAAGAAAAAAATTTTGATAAAAATAGCTTAGAAAAATAGGCACCTATACACATTGTTGGGATAGTCACCACTAATTAATTTAGCAACAGCTGTCTAATTGAAAAACTCATATTCATTTTCACATGGCAACAGTATCTCTTACAATCCACAGGTGCCATTCCAATTATTATTGTGGTATTATTGATAATGGCAAAAATAATGCCTGAAATGTAAATTAATAGAAGAATAAATTAAGAATCAGGAACTGTGACATGCTAGGGAAGTGTGCTGAAGTATGTTATGAAAAAGAAAATTGCCTGGAAAAACTTGCAGAATCTTGCATTCAGTCGTTATGCTTACTATATGGAGTAGTCTTCAATTCCTGTCAAATTAGTGGAAAGAATTTAGACATAAACGCTTCTGGGAGGGAGGAGGTATAGGTGTGTTTAAGAGCGTGGATTGTGCAGTCAGGCTACCTGGGTTTAAATCACAGCTTGGTGACTTAACTTCCCTTTGCTTCAGTTTCTTCTGCACCAGCTATAATAATAAAAATAATAATGATTTCATTTATTTATTTATTTATTTATTTATTTATTTATGCAAGATCTTATTTTGTAGGCCAGGGTGGCTTGGACTCACAGCAATCCTTCTACCTCAGCCTTCCAAATGCTGGGATTTGATTTTTTAAACCAAATAATTAAGTTTTGAAGCCAATAATCTTTGGAGTGAGGTTGATCATGTTTGGAGCCCGGAGAAGGAAGATGACTAATGTTGTTTGTATGACTTTTCAAATGACGAATTATCAGCGTACATGAATTCTTGTTCCATAAGTATGGGTCCAAGCAGGAAACAGACAACATGATCAATCTGGGTAATTTGACAAAAGGACTTAAAACTGTTTATAATTTTTATTTTATGTGTATGAGTGTGTTGTGCAATGCCCATGGAAGAAGGCATCGGATCCCCCTGAAACTGGAGTAATGGATGGTTATTAGATGTCATGTAGGTGTGAGTCCTCTTCAAGAACAGCCAGTGTTCTTAACCACCGAGCCATTTTTCCAGCCTGTGACTTTTTTTAAGTGAAGTAAGCAAGGTTAGAGGAACAGCAGAAATCTACCCAGTACATGAAGTACTGGGAACTATTAGCAACTCCTAGCCTCTAGGGCCCAGAGGAGGATGAGGTGGAAGAGCTGTGTGGAGAGCGCCTTCCATAAGGCTGTGGTTCTGAGAAGGGAAGCACCTATGGCAGCCCCAGTGGGAATAAAAACTTCAAGATCTGTCTCTCCTAATATCTTGAATGTCATCATTGGTGACACTCAACCAGGTGCCAAAGGAGCCATGAGAACAGACTCATATGTACCAGTCTTCCACATGGGAAGCGCCCGCAGCCAGCAAGGTCTTTCTTACCTCTCCAAGATCATTCTTCAGGACTCATGTCCATTGCCACCTGCTATGACCTCGGGACGTGAGCCCTGTGGTCTTACTGTTCCCTGGGCTTAGCTCCCCTTTTTATCAGTACTATTGTTGTTATTAATAGTGCCAATGTGGTTATTAGCACATTGCCTTTCTTTTATCAGACTAGGTACAAGCCATAACCCTGTGGGTTGGATTAGGTTTGTGGATGTTTAAACTGTGTCAGTTATTTATAATTAAATTGTTACCGACATTCAAACATTAAGAGACCTTGCTCGTGCATGCTGACTTAAGGCTTCTCTGGGTGCCCTCCTGCATGGAGTCCAGCAGAGGTGGGTCCTCACGGGCTCACCATCATTCCGTGCTTCCCGCTGCGTACACCATACTTCTTTTGGTTGCTGTCTCACTGGCCCAGCCTCTGGGGGAGGGATCTTTATGAACAGTGCTTTATAAAGTTTCTCTTGCTACATAACAAATCTTGGAAATCAATCTTCACACAACTTTAAAAATTTTAAATTATTATTGTGTGTGGGGTGTGTGTGTGCCATGGCATGCATGTGGAGGCAGGGGCAGCTTTGTGGAGTCAGGTTTCTCCTTCCACCTTTACATGAATTGATCTCAGGCCACCAGGCTTGTGTGCCAAGCACTTTTACTGGCTCTGGACCTCAGTTCTTTATCTAGCTTATGATTCACTGGCTTGGCAGTTGGGTCTATTGTGACACTTAGGCTCTCTCAGTATCAGTGGTCTACTGGCAGCCAGCTGGAGTAAGTAGGTGGTATGATTCTCGTCCAGCAGGCTAGCCTGGGTACTTTCATGCAGTTGAAGTTGCAGGGTTCTCAAGAACAGCCAGAAAACAGGTCTCCATGGAAATGTGCTTTCAAGCTACATGTACTGATGCTTGCTGTCATAGCAAGTCACCAGGCAGCACAGACCTGAGGCGCTGAGACATAGATCTCATGTCTTGACTGGAGGATCCCTAAAGTGACAATGCAAAGATGCAGGCCCACCAAGGTGAAGAGAATTGGTTGTTCATTTTGTAATCTACCTGCAGGCAAGGGCCTTCTCTCATTTATCAGCATGACTCTTGGCAAGGCCTGACTTACAGGAGATAATCAGTAGCTGTGTGTTTAACAAAATGGAAAGGATGCCAATGAGCCCAATGCCTCTGGCTCTAACATGTCTTTCAAGCTTCCAAGGATCATTCTGCCTCTTCAAAAGCCCTTAGTGCACAGGAGAGCAGGAGGAAGGCACCTTTTAGGACCCAGATGAGAAAGACCCTGGCTAGAGACTACACTTGGGGTAAGGTACCATCCCAGTCCATGACATCTAGAGGGAGATACTGCAGGATCTCTGGCCATGCTAAAAAAAAAATGCCCAGTGTCACTGCAGTAACAATGCTAGTTTGTTGAACTGTCCCCTGTGATTGTGGAGCTGTGTTGAGAAAACCCTGGACATATACAAAGATGGTCTTCCAGTAGAATGGGTAAGGCCTAGAGCCCTCTTGCTAACAGGGTTGTGCCCACCATGTGGTCCTGCCCACTACCTCAGAGGCCATTTACCCCAGAAGCAGACAGAGGAATGGAGGGAGGGTGGCTCCAGGCTGTTGCCTGGGATGACTTGGCTTCCTGCTCACAAGACAGCCTGAGTTCTGGGCCAGGAACTGTGGGATGTGCATCCCTATCCCAGGCCAGGTGTTAGCTCTCTTCTTGACCTCAGACTCAAAGTGAGAGGGTGGAGACAGGATGAGTGCTTTACAAAAGCTGCTCCAGGGCTGAGATCTGAGGGGCTTTTATACACACACACACACACACACACACACACACACACACACGCATGCACACCCCACATGCACACACTGTCACAAATACACACAAATGCATACACATATAAGTATATTCACACAAACACACATACATGCAAATAGACACAAACATAAATACATACACTCACACACATCCTTACCCATCTTCAGATGTTCATAGGCTCTGAAGTTCTGCTCATGGACTCTCAGCAAGACCCGCCATTTTCTTTGGTGTTTCTTCTTTACCTGGGTGACCTGTTGTTCTTCATGTCCCTCGAGGGTGCTGAAGTGTCACCTCAGAATGGCTTACCCTGAGCAGGACCCGAGGCTTGTCCTGTCTAGCACCATCTCCTACCCCACCCGCTTTCCTTTCCTCGTCATACTTGGTGTAATACACACTATCATGTGCTTACTATGGATTATGTTTGTCGTTATTTGATTTGCCTCTCTAGAACAGTGCTTGGCATGCCAGCAAACAGTGTTTTGTGTGGAGTGAATGAATTAGATTCTGAACTGACATTCCCCTTGCCCCGACTGGCCTTGCTCAATGCCCAAGCAGTGATCCCACTTTGCACCTCACACCTTCCTCCTGGCATAGCTGTCATTCTCATGGTAAAGGGGAAGAGACAGGTCCAGGGAGGGAACTTTCTGGGAATGTTTGAATTAGAGCAAGGCTGAGTCCCTGTGGATCCCTTGCTTCTCGTACCGGAAGTGAGGGCTGCCTCTGCAAGGTCTGCCTGACTTCCTGCTCTGTGTCTAAAGAGCAGCTTCCTACATGGAAACTTGCTTCTCTCCATTTCCAGGAGAATTGTCACCACTCAGAGTATCTGTTTCTTCTGTTCATGAGGTCCTTTATAATACCCAGTC
The DNA here is from genome assembly GCA_009823505.1 of Rhizomys pruinosus. NCBI lineage: Eukaryota > Metazoa > Chordata > Mammalia > Rodentia > Spalacidae > Rhizomys > Rhizomys pruinosus. Next base: position 1,028,487 of record VZQC01010985.1, on the reverse strand, counting down.
CCTTAAAGGCAGTGTGGACACGTGACCCAAGCCAGCTCGAATATGGAATCCTGGCTTAGGGTGAAACCTGAACATGGGGATCAGAATTGTTGTTAACTAAGTGCGGATAAAGCCAAAGAAAGCTGTATGGGCCATCCCTCCCCACCGTCTACTCTACCCAACTCATGGAGGACAGCTGGTTAGACAGGGCCACTGAGAGAGAGCAGGAGATGGAGGAAGCTCACTTTCCTTTGGTGCTGGGAGGTGGTGCTACGAGCGGCTCTCCTGGACTTCCTAACAAAGTGAGCTTCCCCCCAACCTCTCCTGCTTAGCCGCTTCAGATGGAATTATTATATTATTATTACTATTATAACTGAGTGCTGGATGCAACTCCTAGGACAGGCTGGGAAGAAATCTAAGCCCTACCTGTGGACCTCAACCAGGGCACCTCAACCCACCAAACCCAGCAGAACTAGCAGGTAGTCTCTCTGGGCTTTAGGTTCTGTTTCTGAGTCAGGGTAGCCTTGAAGGAGTTGGGTGGAGGCTGGGGGCCAGGATCCCAGGCTGAGATGAGAGAGACTCCCCTCTGTGGCATCACCAGACGGTGACTCATTTGACCCAAAATCATCCAGTAAGGACAGACAGGCATGCAGGGGCACCATGGCATATTAGCAGCAGTTTCTGAAACAGCCCGAGGCCCCAGTTTTCATTCTTGTGCTTCCTTAGGGAATGACAGCATTCTGGAGCAGAGAGCAAAAAGCATCTTGGCTAGGTCTGCTTGAGCCTCAATGGAACATGGGGTGGAACATGGGGTGGGCTCCTGTGCTAGAAAGCTCTAGTGTCAGCCGGGCATGGTGGCACATGCCTTTAATCCCAACATTCGGAGGCAGAGGCAGAGGCAGAGGCAGAGGCAGGCGGATCTCTGGGAGTTCAAAGCCAGCCTGGTCTACGAAGTGAGTTCCAGGTCAGCTGGGGGCTACAGGGAGACTCTGTCTCAAACAGAACAACAACAAAAAAAAAAGCAAGCAAGCAAGCTCTATGTTGAGGGAGCCTCAGTTGGGAAATTGCCTCCATTGGACTGGCCTGTGGCCATACTATAGGGTATTTTCTTCATTGTTGATTTACGTGGGAAGACCCAGCCCACTGTGGGTGGTGCCATGCCTGGGCAAATTGTTTTGTACTGCATAAGAAAGTGTGGGTGGGGTGGGGGGATGCGGGGGAGTAAGCCAGTCAGCATCGCTCCTCCACGGCCTGTGTTGCTCCTGCCTCCAGGTTCCTGTCCTCACTTTCTACCTCGGGTGCCCTAGCTGATGAACTGTGATCTGGGAGATGTAAGATGAATAAATCCTTTCTTCTTCAGTTCTGTATTGGTCAGAGTGTTTTGTCACAGCAACTGAACGCAAAGTAGAACAGCTCCCAACTCAGGCTGTCCTGGAGCAGGATGCCTGCCTGGGTCTATCTTCAACACATGTTTACTGAGGCTCTGGCCACACTACTGACACTTTCAAGGTTTCAGATCTGTTTCATGGAAGGCAGAGCTGTTCCTTGGAACTACTTCCTAGCCCTGTAAGGGCTTAATGAGATCATGCCTCCAAGGTGCTCTGATGACAGAAAGTGCTAATCCATGTTTGTTCCTCTCATAATAACCTCTGACATTTACTCAGCATTTTGAATTTTCCACAAGGGCTTGTACATGCATAATTTTACTTAATTCTAACCTTACATGGTTGAGGGAGAATTTTAAAGTCCCATTATATGTAGGAAGCCACAGAGATGTGGGGACACAGAGAACTCACTGAAGATCAGAGGTGGAGAGTGGCAGAGCCGAGTTGAATCCAGACCTGCTGCACACACAGCATCAGAGCCCTTCCTGACTGCTGCCTGGGCAGGCTCCACCTGCGGAAGGGAGGCGCTATGGAGCCAACAAGATGGCTATTTAAAAATATTTTTATTGATTTGAGAATCGCATGTAATGTATTTTGATCACATTCAGACCCCCCTCCCTGATCTCCACCCCCCACTTTACCCCCCCCTCCCTCGACTTCATGTCCTCTATTATTATTTGACTCCTTCTTTAAAAAAGGCCTACTGAGTCTAATCTGTGTTTCCCAAGTGCTCTTGGGTGTGGGTGATCCCTTGGAGTCTGGTCAACATACCAAGGATCATACCAGTGAGGAAAACTGACTCTCCCTCTCCCAAGACCTCTCAATTACCAATAGACTTCAGCTAGGGTTGGGGCTTCCCCTTCACCCTCTCCCCAGTCCACACTGGGCCCCAGTCTGGCTTGGGTTTACACAGGTCTTATGCATGTTTTCATAACTATGGGGAACCAACAAGCTTTAAGTAAAGATTTGAAGACCTGGTCCCCACCTGGAGCTGACTCGGGGGAGATATAAGAAGATGGAAGTAATGACGGTTCCTCCAGGTGAGCCTCACCTGGGGACACCCCTTTTCCTTTAGCACAGAGTCTTACTCTTTTGCTGAGGTGAGGAAATGGAGGAGCTGGGTTTTCCTGAGCATGTGCTACATGCTGCATGGACTCAGGCTGTCCTGTTTAGTACCTGGTGGAATCCCCAGTTATTAATGGAAAATACAAAGATAAAGAATTTAAAGAACCCATCCAGGGTGACAACCAAGCTGAGGCGGGGCTGGGATATGCCAACCCATGCTCTCCAACACAGCATAGGCTGGCCTCAAGCTAACAATCCTCCTGCCTCAGCCTCCTATGCTCTTTATGCACAGAACCACTTCCCTAGGGGTAGCCAGGGCCTCGTTGACACATTCATATCCCAGCTGTCACCTGAGCCATCATGTTGGGTTTCCTCCCATCTTTGTGCCTCTACTGCCCCTTATGGCACTGACACCGAGAGGGAGCAAAGACTTTTGATTGACATATGAGCTTGAGAATGTAGAGAAGAATGTTGGTTGTAGTATAAGGTTTAAATTACTGTTTTTTAATTATACATACTTATTGGGGCCATGGTGATATAATGCACAATGACCAAATCAGGGTTCGTGGTATTCCTATCTCTATAATGACTTAAAATATTTGATAAACACATAGTAATTGCATTTCTTTATGACATGTGGTAATATTTCAATCTATGTATATGGTAGGTGCTGATTAACTGATTAATATTTCCATCTCCTTGTCATTACTTTGCATTGGGAGTCTTTGAACACCTCTTTCTTAATGATTCCTAAAATATGTAACAGGTTATTAAGAACTATAGTCACCCAGTGGTGCTGTGAAACAGTAGAACTTTTCGCCCTGTCGGACCATGTCTTGGTACCTGTTCTCCAACCTCCCCTAGCCCCTCTTCTTCCTAGCCTCTGGCAGGAGTCCTCACTATCTGTATTCAGGTGACTCTCTTTAGCATCCACAGGAAAGAGAAAATGCAGGCTTTATCTTTCATTGTTTTCTTGCAGCAAAATAGATGGAAATTGAGGATATTATGTTAGGTGTCATGGGCTTGGGCTTCAAGTGTCAAGGACATCTTAGAATGGAGGCTCAGAAAATCGAGCTTTTGCTTATATGGCCTTTTATGTGAACACAGCATACTACAGACAGATGAAGATACACAGCTCACTGACCATCAGAGCCCATGTACCAGCTCTCCAGAGCCCTTCATGCCCCCTTCCTAGTCCTGCCCTGCCTCCTTCCCGAGGTTACCACTCTCCTGACTTTTAATGCTATACATTTGTTTTGTCCATTTAAAAACTTTATGTAAGTAATGGAATCCTAGGCTCAACTTTTTCATGCTGTGCTACTTTTACTATGTGTTGTATAGGGATGACTTTTACCTAACCTTGTATCCAAAAAGTTAATCTTATGTTTTGAGATTATTTAACTCTTTCCCAGCTTGTTTATAATATAAACAGGCTTAGTAGGGCCTGGGCTTCTCATGTAACTTAAACATGTAGAGTTAATATCTCATGACCCTCCCTTTCCCTTGACCCAGAATAATTTAAGTATGTATGTGTGTATGCTGTATATATTACATGCTACAAGCAGCATATACTCCTTGCAAGCAAAAGATAATCCAATTTTTCTTTTAGACAGCAGGTGGGATTGAAACAATAATGTCTGTTTGTGATTATGTGTGCTGGTCTAGGTTAGTAGGTGTCAGAAAGGAAAAATCTTTTCCTTTTCCATTTCATGCTGGCTGTACTATTTTAATAAATAGAGAGCAAATTCTTTACCTGCAGCACAGTTCTGGGAGAAATATGAAGGAACAAATTCTCAAAACAGATTGGGTCCCACTTTTGGTTTTAATGGATGCTAAGGATTAGGATGTTTTGTTCAGGCATCGCTGTAATGTGACTTTTACCACTGGGGCATTGTTTCTGAAACTATCCACACTGTATTATCTTATCCCTGTATCAGGTGGTTCTGTATAAGTATTTATTTACCCATGCCTATTATTGAACATTTGAGTTGCTGCTGGTTTGAAACTATTGCAAATATTGTTGCTATGATCAATGAGCAGGTTACACATGCTTCATACTGGATACATTTCTAGTTTGCTTTCAATTTCTGTGACAAAACACTGGGACAAATATCAACTTGGGGAGGAATGGGTATATTTGTCTTACATCTGCCGGGTCATAGTTCATCACTGAAGGAGCCCAAGGTAGGAATTCATGGCAGAAACCTGGAGGCAGGAGCTGATGAAGCACAGGCCATGGAGGAGCACTGCTTACTGGCTGGCTCCCCTGCTTACTTACTGGCCCATGCTTCAACTGCTTTATTATGCAATACAAAATCATTTGTGGGGCTGGAGAGATGGCCTAGTGGTTAAGAGCGCTGACTGCTCTTGCAGAGGATCCAGGGTTTGATCCCCAGCACCCACATGGCAGCTGAGAACCGTCTTTAACTCCAGTTCCAGGGGAATCCAACACCCTCTTCTGACCTCCGTGGCATTGCATGACATGGGTGCACAAACCTACATTCCCATGAGGGAATAACTTGGTTTATTGTTGTAATCTGGGTTTTTTATACAGGACCTTGTGGGGGTTGGGGCATACAGGATTTCACGCCATATACTCCAGATCATTACAGAAATGTGACAATGCTTTGCCCAAAGCATCAAAGACAATTGGCTCCAGGCAGGTTTTCAAAGGCAAGCAGGAGACCAGCAGGGGTCCAGGCTGGAGGTTGCTTGCTGACTCCCTAAGTGCTTCTGCCAAATGGAATCCCTACATTAAAATACCAGTTTGCATTTTATACTTTTCCATTTTAATATTTTGGTACATTATATTTAGGCACATTATAAACAGACAGAGCTAATTTTATTTTTAGTATTTGCCTTTTATTATTTATTTATTTATTTATTTATTTATTTTGTGTGTGTGTGTGTGTGTGTGTGTGTGTGCATGTGTGGAAGTCAGAGGACAACTTATGGGAGTTGCTTTACTTCTTCTACCTTGTTGGTTCCAAGGATTGATAACTCAGGTTGTCAGGCTTGGCAGCAAATACCTTTACCTGCCGAGTCATGTCACAGGCCACCCATCTTTATTTTCTGATTAGAAAGGAAATAGATCATTTAAATTGTAATGCAATTGCTGAAATATTTGGATTTAAATCTATATCTTCTAAAATAGGTCATGCCTATTTTTCTGTTTTCTTTGCATGTATTTTTATTTTTTGGTCTTTTAAAAATATTTCCTTTTTATTTTATGTGTATGGGTTTATTGCCTGCATGTGGGTAAGTGTACCTATGTTACACAGTGCTCATGGAGTCAGAAGAAGGCATTGGATTCCTGCTGGAACTGGAGTTATGCATGGTTTAGCCTCCATGTGGGTGCTGGAAATTGAACCTGGGTCCTCTGCAAGAGCAGCCTGTGCTCTTAACCTCCAAGCCACCTCTCTAGTCCTTTTTGGTCTTTTTGAGATAGGGTATCCCTGTAGCCATAGCTGGCCTAGAAATCACTACAGTAGACCAAGTTGGCCTTTATTTCACAGAAATCTGCCTGTGTCTGCCTCCTGAGCACTAGGACTAAAGGCGTGTACCACCACGTGTCTGTTTTCTTTGCGTTTATTGATATTTTTGTCATTTATCCTTTCTACTGGTTTTATTGTTAAATATTCTTTTAGTACTTTAAGTTATTTATCTAGAGATTAAAATATACACTTGACTTATGAAGCATTGTGTAATATATTTTTCCTGAAAATGCAAACATTTTAGAATACTTTGGCAGCATGTATCTTAATTTTAATGCTATTAGATTTTTATCTTTTAATTATATATCAAAATGTGACTTATTGTGAATTAATCCTGTCTGTGCTTTGCAAAATTGATTGATTCTATAGTTTGAGGTGCAATCCTAGAATGTTCTAATTTATTATCTCTTCTGGTTCTATTACATTCTGTCTTTTTCCACTTGGAATTTTAAATATAAGACTATTAGGCCTGTCTTACATTCTTTTGTGCATGTTAATATCTCCTTTCTCTTTATTAATCACTTTAGTCATTTCTGTCTAACATCTTCTAATTCACAAATTCTATCTTCAACTATATCTAATTAAAATGACCCACTGATCTGTCAAATCTAACTTTCAGAAATTTTAATTTCTGACTAGAATTTCCAATTAGTTCTTTTTTATTGTCTTATTTTCTTCACATAAATTTTCTAACTATTAATGTATTAATCTTGACTTTTAAAAATCTATGACTGATTAAGTAAGCTATCTTGCTCCCCTGGGGATCTGTTTCTACTGTCTTATATATTTTTTAAGTCATATAGTCTAGTATGCCTTGATGCCCAAACTATGTTCTAAACATTGTATACAAAATATACCAGGCGTGTTGGTACATGCCTTTAATCCTAGCACTTGGGAGGCAGAGGCAGGGGAATCTTTGTGAGTTCAAGGCCAGCCTGGTCTACAGAGCGAGTTCCAAGACAGCTGGGGCAACAGGGAGACCCTGTCTTAAAAAGACCAAAAAAAAAGTCTGGACAGATAATTTGAGGCCTGGAATGATGTTATCCTTGTTCAAAATGGATTCAAATTTTCTTAATACAGGTGGTGATGAGTACTCTCTATCTTGGGTCACTTTATTTTTTATTTATTTATTTTTTTACTCTGATAACTTTATTTAAGACAATGTTTTTGTTGGCTTGGGACATTGTATAGAAGTTTCTTCCAGGTTGGACATAACCATTACTATCTGGAATGAGACTGGCTGTGAACACTGGTACCAGTCCCTCTTGAGATCAGGCCTATTGACATTCTCTCATGGAGGAAGACAGAGATCCTGAGGCTCCCCAAGTTTTCATGACATCTTCACACATTCCATCCTCCAAGATTCTTTTTTTTTTAATTATTATTTTTTGTTTATTTTTAAGGGATTCTACAATATAAGAACACACTTGTTTTCAGAATCTTGGGTCACTTTAATCCAACAATAATTAAGATCATTCAAAACTAGGCTAAATCTTCACAGGGCCGTCTGTGTCTAGTCACTCCCTTGGGATGATGCATATGATCTCTACAGAAAGCTTTGGTAGACCTTAAGTCCTTCCTTGGTAGACCCTGAGCTCTAGTTTTTGTGCTTGGGTTGTTGAAAGCCCCGCTTGGTTTCTTCGCTTTGTAGTGGTCTCATACCTGGGTAAGACAAGCTGCAATGCTGACTACCTGTCTGAGTTGGTTTCAGTTTTGCTGCTCTAGATCCTCATTGCCTTTATAATGTTTCTTTCAGACAGATCTAGTTTGTTGTTATTGTCGTTTACTTTTGTAGCTGTATGTAACAGCACAATTTGATTAGAATTAACTAATTTCTTGTTCTAGTTTCTCTTCAATTGCTGTGACAAAACACTCTGCTCTTACATCTCCCAGGTCACAGTTCATTTCCGAGGGACCCCAACATAGGAACTCAGGGAAGGAACCTGGATACAGAAGCTGAAGTACAGGCCATGGAGGAATGCTGCTTACTGGCTTGCTCCCCTGGCCCATGCTCAGCCTGCTTTCTTATACTGTAACATAATAACCACCTGCAACCTGCTTTCTTATCCTGTAACATAATATCCGCCTGCAACTTGCTTTCTTATACTGTAACATAATAACCACCGGCAGTGGCTGGGTCCTGCCACATCACTTAACAATCAAGAAAATACCCCACAGACATGGCCAGAGGCCAGTCCAATGGAGGCAGTTCTCCAATTGAGGCTTCGTCAACCCAGGTGTGTCAAGTTAACACTAAAGCTATCCAGCACATCTGTCAATATAAAAGCCATATTGAATCATGTGCAAAGACAATAGTAATAAAATTGATGACCACAATGGTTTACTGATAAATGTTTAAAACTCTCAAAAATGTGTGTATATAGGCCATAGGATAGAACCCAATACTATTATTCTCCTAAATGGACATAGTAATAAACTGTCTCCTAAATTCTTATCTTTCTACCTATATAAACTAATCTCTCAGCCCTCTTCAAAGCATCTTCTTTTTGTAGTAGATGGTGATTAATACAGAGACCAACAACTGGTCAATGTGAAGAGCATAAGAGACTCTGGAGTGTTCAGCTCTAAATGGGACATCTATATCATACCCCCTTATCTGCAAAGCACAGGGATCATCTTAGGAAAGAGGGGCAGAAAGATTGTAAGAGCCAGAGGGAATAGATGTCTGTAGCAAAGCAGCATTTGCCAGACATGTCAGTGTAGTTGCACACATGAACTCACAGCAGCTGGGACTAAATGTACAAGACCTGCACAAGACCAAGCAGCCAAAATCCAGCATAGACTGGCGAAGGGCTCATGAAATCCCAATCCCATCTGAGGAGCTAGTCAATAGCTACTGCAAAAGAGTCACTTTTCTTCAGGGATACAGACTCTGAGAGGGTACCCATGCTCTGAGAGGACCCATAGCCATGCACATACAGGTAGCACTAAAGGGATTCGGTGCTTAGTAAATTTAAAATACAATTTAAAAAATGTGCCAGGTGTGGTGGCTCACACCTTTAATCCTAGTACTTGGGAGGCAGAGGCAGGTGGACCTTTGTGAGTTCAAGGCCAGCCTGGTCTACAGAGTGAGTTCCAGGCCAGCTGGGGTTACAGGGAGACCCTGTCTCAAAAAGACCAAAAAAAATTTAAAAGAGAGTGTATAAAGCTTGAAAAGTGGCAGGGGACAAGGAGTTAGAGAGGAGGGAGTGGGAGTGGTTGGATCTATCTAACAAACTGTGTACATTTATGAATATCAAAGAAAACATTTAATAAGAGAGGTATGTACATATATGCACATTTGTTGTAAGTTTTGCTAATATAAAATACATAAATATTTATATTATATTTAAATATAAATGAAATCTATATTTTATATTTACACATTTATATATAATTTAACAAAATATAGAATATATTTTGCTGTTATTTCCATATGCCCAGTTAATTTTTACAGATTAATTTCATTTAGTTTTGTATACATAGCTAGTTTATGGTTGTGATTGGTTTAATGAATGTTGTTCTGATGTAAACATTTGCTGATAATTTTGTTTACATTAACAAGTAAGATGAAAGTAAAAAGGATTACATTAGAATGCTACCCATTCATCAATAATATGATCGAGTTCTTTGTGAATGTCATACCAGGTTTGTGTTATGTTTTGTGCTTTTTGCAGTATAGGCACTAAACTTAAGGTCCCCAGCATGCCTGATGTGTACATTGTCACTGAGCTGTATTCCCAGTCCATAGAGCAGTTTTTGAAGGCCAGAAGAACATTTTTTTCCCAAAAATTTTGTGTGACAGCTATGATATACTTGTTTCTGGTGTTTTAAAAACGTGTGTGTGTTGTATGAACATGGTGTGGGTGCACATACCTATCTATATGCACAAAGGTCAGAGAAAGACATCGGTTGTCCTACTCTATCATTCTCTTATCCCTTGAGTCCATTGAGACAGGGCTTATCACTGGAGCTGGAGTTGGGCTGGGAGCCAGCCAGTCCCATGATCTTTCTGTTTCTACTTTCTACAGTGCTGGGGTCACAGGTCTACATGGTCACAGCAGACTTCCTAGTTCAGTGCTGGGATCTTCAGGTCCTCATGACTGCATAAAAGCACTCTTTTTTTAAGTTTAATAAAATCAATCACATTTTATTTCTGCAAGACTTCTCAGAACCTAAATTTGCAGTTATGTATTTCAACTCTATAAGAAATATTATGCAGAAGTTAGGTATTAAAGTCAAACTTTTCCTAATAAAGTTGGTCTTTCTCAATGCAGTAATAAAGAAAGCATTACCTTTTGTTTAATGCCTGAAGCATAGTGGAAAATAGTACTGTACTGCCCATGTAACCAGTTTTTCATATAACACAGGGAGATGCAAACATTAATAAAGTACCTGCATTATTTTATAATTGTACATGTTCAAGTAGAAGACTTGTGTCAGAGCTAGATTTCTTTGTGGGGGAGTAAAACTTTACAGCAGTTTGGACATTCTTTTTGTGTGTGTGCTTTTATGGATCTTTTGTGTATTTCAGACATCATTTTTCAATTCAGTTTAGGCATATTCCTTTTTCCCTTCCCCCCACCCCACCCCAAATCATGCATTCTGCCATAACTGTCCTGTATCTTTCTCTCAGTCATTTTTTTTATGTTTAGGAATTCACATTTTCCTCCATTAATTTTACATTACTCTAAAATATGGATGCATACTCTCCACCCATATACAGTAATTATAGCATCTGAAAATAAGTGGAAGGTGGATTCTAGAGCCCGTTGAGAGATTTACATTATAACAACATAGTTGCTTTCAGATAAACAGAAATATAACAGTAATGTTATTCAGCTTGCCTTTCATTTGGGGGGATTTGGTGTTAGCATCCACAAATGAGGGAAGCCATTTGCTGTTTGTTTTTCTGGGACTGTGTTACTTCACTTAGCATAATGGCTTCGAGCTCCATCCATTTACCTGCAAAGTTCATAATGTCATCTTTCTTTACTGTTGAATAGTACTCTGTTGTGTAGATGTACTACATTTTTTTCATCCACTCCTCTGTTGAGGGGTATTTGAGTTGGTTCCATCTCTTTGCTATTGTGAAGAGAGCTTCAATAAACATGGATGTGCATGTATATTTGCGGTAGGATGAGTCTTTGGGGTATAAACCCAGGAATGGTATGACTGGGTCAGGTGGTAGACTTATTTTGAGTCTTTTAAGGGTGCTCCACACTGCTTTCCATAGTGGTTGTACAAGTTTACATTCCCACCAGCAGTGGATGAGTGTTCCCCTTTCCCCACAACCTCTCCAGCATCTGGTGTCTTTTGTTTTCCTGATCTTAGCCACTTGTATCAGAGTGAGATGGTAACTTAGAGTGGTTTTAATTTGTATTTCCTTAATTATTAATGATGTTGTTGAATACTTCTTAAGACGTTTCTCAGCCATCTTTAATTCTTTACTGGTGAAGTCTCTGTTCAGCTCTTTACTCCATCTTTTGAGTAGGTCATTTGCTTTCTTCTCTGTTTTTTGAGTAGTTTATATATTCTTGATGTTAATGCTCTGTCAAATGTATCACCGGTAAAAATTTTCTCCCACTCTGTGGGTTTTCTCTTTACTTTCTTGATTGTTTCTTTTGCTGTACAGAAGCTTTTGAGTTTGATGAGGTCCCATTTGTCGACTGTTGACCTTATTTCCTGTGCAGCTGCTGTCTGATTTAGAAAGTCTTTTCCTACGCCTATGTCTTGTAGGTTGTTGCCAACTTTTTCTTCTGTCACCTTCAGGGTTTCAGGCTTCATGTTGAGATCTTTGATCCACTTGGAGTGGATTTTTATACAGGGTAAGGGGCAGGGGTTTAATTTCGTTCTTCTACAAATGGTGATCCAATTTTGCCAGCACCACTTGCTGAAGATGCTATCCTTCCTCCATTGAGGAAGTTTTTTGCCCCTTTGTCAAATATGAAGTGGCTGAAATTGTATGTGCTCAAGTTTGGATCTTCACTTTTGTTCCATTGGTCAGCAGGTCTGTTTCTGTGCCAGTACCAATATGTCTTTATGACTTTGGCCATGTAATATAGTTTGAAGTCTGGTAGAGCAATACCCCCTGTTTTGCATTTTTCACTCAGGATTGCTTTAGCTATTCAGGGTCTTTTGTTTTTCCATATGAATTTAAGGACTTTTCCCCAAGTCTGTGAAAAAGCTCATAGGGATTTTGATTGGGATTTCATTGAATCTATATATCAATTTGTGTAAAATGGACATTTTTATTATATTAATGTTCCCAATCCATGAGCATAGGAGGTCTTTCCATCTTTTTACGTCATTTTCTTTCTTCCTTTTTTTTTTTTTTTTTGGTCTTTTTTGAGACAGAGTCTCCCTTTAGTCCCAGCTGGCCTGGAGCTCACTCTGTAGACCAGGCTGGCCTTGATCTCACTGATGTCATTTTCAATCTCCTTCTTCAGGGGTTTAAAATTTTTGTTGTAGAAGTCTTGGTATCTTTGGTTAGATTTGTTCCCAGGTATCTTATTATTTTAGAGGCTATTGTGAGTGGGAAGGTCTTCTTATATTCCTTCTCCACTTGTTTATTGTTGGTATAAAGAAAGGCTACTGATTTTTCTAGGTTAATTTTGTAGCCCCCCACTTAACAAAAATTCTTAATCATTTCTAGAAGTTTTCTGGTGGAGTTTTTAGCATCCCTTAAGTAAAGTATCATATCATCTGCAAAAAGGGATAGCTTAACTTCTTCTTTTCCAATTAGTACTCATTTAATTTCCTTCTCTTGTCTTATTGCCCTAGCAAGTGTTTCAAGCACTATGTTGAAGAGGAGTGGTGATAGGGGGCAACCTTGCCTGGTTCCTGCCTTTAAGGGAAATGGTTCCAATTTTTCTCCATTTAGGATAATGTTGGCAGTGGGTTTGCTATATATGGCGTTGTCATGTTGAGGAATGTTCCTTTCAGTCTCCCCTCATAGGACTTTAAGCATGAAGGGATGCTGGATTTTGTCAAAGGCTTTTTCTGCATCAATTGAGATGAAGTGTGGTTTTGTCCATTTAGTGTGTTTTATGATGTTTATTGATTTATGTAAGTTGAGCCATCCTGCATCTCTGGAAGAATCCAACTTTGATCATGATGGATAATCTTTTTTGATGTGGGTCTGTATGCGATTGCAAGTATTTTGTTGTTGAGATTTTTGCATCTGTTTCATTAGTGACATGGGTCTTAAGCTTTCTTTTTTGCTTGTATCTTGCCTGGTTTTGTATTAGAGGGATGCTGGCTTTATAGAAGGTTTGGGATAATTCCCCTTTGTGTGTATCCTTCTGAACATTTGAAGCTAGCAATGGGTTGTAGGACCATCTTAAATATTTTATAGAATTCTGCCATGAAACCATCTGGACTAGGGAAAAAGCACTCTTAACCAAAGCCACAGCTATGACATTTGCATTAATGACATTTTTCTCAGATCTCGATAATCACCACACAATAAATCAAGACCTGAATAAAGAGGTATACATGAGCATATGGTTACGTAGTCTTTATACAGCACAGATCCAGAAGATCCAGAAAACCTTACGAACATAAGTATAATAATTTCCTAATGATTAGGGAATATTTTTTATTATTTTTATTTTTTAATTTATTTCTTTTTAAATTTATTTTTTATTTTTATTGAGCACATTTCATACAACATTTCTTAATCAAATTTAGACTCATCCCCTCATCCATGCCCACCCCTCATGCCCCCCCCACACCCCATCAGAGCTCATGGATTCTGTTATACAGCAAGTCCTGTCTTGCATCTTTTTTTCTCAGTCTTTTATAACCTTTTTGGTGCATAGGTTTACTGTTTTGGTCAGTTCTTTGAATAGGTTTTTCTCTCTCTCTTTTTGTTCCCATTTGATTTTTTTTTTTTATTTCCGTACGTGTATGAATGTATTGTGTGCATGCAAGTCTGTGCACCCGTGACGTGCAATGCCGCGGAGGTCAGAAAGGGCGTCGGACTCTCCTGGAACTGGAGTTCTCCTGGAATTGGAGTTTCAGACGGCTCTCGGCCGCCATGTGGGTGATGGGATCGAACCCGGGTCCTCTGCTAGAGCGGTCGGCGCTCTTAACCGCTAGGCCATCGCCCACCCCCCATTTGATTTTATATATATCCCAAATAGGCATATTACACCCACACAAAATCAGAATTACAAAATCTGAAAATAAACTATAGGTTAATTCCAAAGCACATCTTAGGATTCACATTTTTAACAGTAAGTTGTATGCAAGTAAAAGAAGCGTAACTTTATATTCTTTTTTAAAAAATATTAATATTCCTATGTTGCTAGAACACACCATAGCATTACATAAGGATAATTATGAAGGGTTGTAGCCATGTATCAATAAAAAGAGAAAAATGTTTTTACAAAATATTTTAACTGTTAAATATAATCTTTTTTTTTTTTTTTTTTTTTTTTTTTTTTTAAACCAAATTTTTTTTTTTTTTTTTTTCTTTAAGGAAGTGCTTGAAGGTTCCTCCTTGGCAAACCCAAACAACCATTAGTCCTGCCCTGTGCTCCGCACTGAGGTCCCTCCCCACCATGGTCACCCAAATGAGGTCCAGCAAGCATGTGTCCTGTCTTGATCTTCCTGGCCTCCATGACACAGCATGGGTAGCCAAACAATGGCAGTCTACATTATGAAGAGGCTGAAATCCCGGTAGCCACTCAGTCTACAAGCTGGATATCTTAGTAGTCCCCATCTGGCATTGAAGGTTTGAAGGATTCTCAAGTTTTATATCTGAAATACAATTTCTCAGACCTTATTGATTATTTATTTCTGGTTATACTTTCCTTTTGGATGCTTAAGGCCACACAGTCAGCCCAGATTAACTAAGGATTCTGTTTCCTCAAGGTCAGTTGAGGATCTGGTCCTCAAGGGTCACTCGGGTTTTTTTTTGGGGGGGGGCTGGCTCCTTTTGGTTTTACCACCACCAGTTCCATCCACTCGAGGACACAGGTCTTGCTAGACCAGGCTTCTCCTTTTGAAGCATTAGCAGACTTTCCTCTTTATAGGGTGGACACTGGCTGCATTCCCATTAGTGGATTTCCAAGACTTTCCTGCACAGGAAGACTGGTGACTCACATTTGCAGGACATTTCAGGGGATGCCCCCATGCATATTCCTCTGAGACTTAGTTGTCCTCTGAGGGCAAGAAAAAAGTTATCCCTTAGGTCCCTTGGACAAATTAGTATGGGTATTAAGTATAGTCATTAAGCACCAAGAAAAGCTAAGTTACACCACCCTGATACATCACACCTATATTGAAATTGTATCTTCTGGAAAACAAACTGTGTTATTTCCATATCATATTTCTTGATTCACCATTTTCCATTTTAACTTCATGTTACACTATAATATGTATACATGTGCCGGGTCCTCCTGCAGGTAGGGCAGGGAGGAGAGCTGGGGCAGCCTGTCTCTCCTCCGGGGCTGAGCGGGATGGTGAGTGTAGATGACCTGAAAAGAACCACACAGGGGTTGGGAGTCTCGTCAAAGCAAGGACTCACTTTATTGCATCAGGCAGCCGCTTATATTTGCTTGGCAGGAGGGGTGGGGAAAAGAAGGCGGAAGAGGAAATACGTAGAGTGGGGAGATAGCTTTGGGCCAATAGTAATTCACCACATTGGTTGTATCCAGGTAGAGGGGCTTTCAGGTCGGGCTATGCTGAGTCACTCCTATGCAGAAGTGACCGGCCAAAGACAGGTCACCAAACTTCAGTCAGGCTTAGGGGATTACAGTAGGCTGCATTCTCTTAGGGCCCACAGGTATAGCATGAGTATGGAGGGCCCACAGATATAACATGAGTATGGAGAGCCCACAGGTATAACATGAGTATGGAGGGCCCACAGGGCCCAATGATTCCCCCTTTTGTTTTTGTAATGCAGGAGGAGAAACATAGCCCCTGTCTGAGGTTGTCTATTCTTGCAAACTCAGTCTTACCCATCTTTGGGATACAAACAGCTAAGGTTTTGGTCCCTGTCTTAGGTTGGCTGAGTGCAGAAAGCTCTTACCCGTCATTGGGTGCTATGACTCCGGTCTGCCAAAGAGCCTCTCCATGCCCTGTCTTAGGTTGCCCCAGTCTCTCTGAGGTCTTACCTGTCATTGGCCACATGGAGGGCAGGGGTCGGGCGATTGTATGAAGCTTGGTTAGCAAACCTGTGATAGTGGACCTCGACCTGATGTCATCTAGCCTCCCCTGGATAAATTGAGTGATTTAGTTAATCACGCAGGGCCCGAGGGTAAGAATTAGGAAGAGTGTAAGAAGGGGTTCAAGCAGAGGGAGGAGGTAGGGCAGGAAGTCGTGCAAGCCGGTCCACCACGGATTTTCTTGACAATTCCAGATCTAGCCTCCAGGCATTGTCTGGCTGCATTGGGGTCTCCGAGTCCCCCGTCACTGGACAGGATGAGAACCAGCAGCAGGAGTAGCAATGTCACTTTCATCCTGGGTTGCTCCTGAGGGAAGAGCAGAGGGTCCATCCTTGGGGGTGAAACACTCCCTGGAGGGGTCATTATCATTGTCTCCTGTTGGGGGAGATATTAGCTATAGGTGACAGATGAGGACCAGTGTTTCTGAAAAGGGGATGTATGCCTGTCTTCCTTGGAAAATTTTAAAATATTTAAGGTGAATAGTGCTTTCTTTAGTTGATCATGTGGGGGCATGGACTCCCCCTTTTGTTTTTGTAATTGCCTGTCCCCAAGGGTTATAGGCGATACCAGTAGAATGTGAGATTTTCCATGTTTGGAGGCTTGTGAGAACATGTCAACTGACAAAAAAATATATTTAAGTTTTCCAAATGGGGAACATCTATCCACCAGAGATGGTTAGGCCGGAGACCTTGGGGATTACTGCCGGAGGTTTGGAGAGGGGTGATCTGGAGGAAGGGCTGGCAGGACCGGCAGGTGCGGATGATCTTTTTTAGATCTTTAACTGCCACGTGGGGGTATTTATACCTAAGTCCCCTCCAGTTTGTATGAGTTAGTTGGTGGCAATTAAATGTTCCTTAAAATTCTTTTACTAGACTGTGACTTCAGAGAAATCAAGTCATTAACTTATATTTATTTATTTGTATGTCTGTATAAATCTCTACTGAACTACCTCTATATAAATGTATAATAATTATTTCAAACATATAAATCTTATAAAGTGGGCTTATAATGAGCAATTTCCTTTCAGTCCTTGGAGGTGGTTTTTTCCAGGCCTGGCACAAAACCCTGTTTTAAAAATGCTTTACTTAGTTGTTAAATGTTTTACAATACACATTTAACCATATTTTAAATTATATCTAAATTAAAATAAGATTATTGCTTAGAACTAATGTTAGTTTTTGTCTCAGGTGTTGAGGGAGTGTAGTTGACAGTGGTACCATACACCCATAAAGTAGCTAACTGTAATAGCATTTGTACAATCAGTAATTTTTTTAACCAAGACAAGTAAATTACACAAATGACCATAGAAGTTTAACTAATTAATAGAGCTGCATCTGAGTTGGAGGGGCCAGTTCCAGCTCGAAGGCTTTGTAGAATTGTACAAATGCATATTAACATTTACATAAATCCAATTAAAGATTGTTAACACCAAAAGGTATATATACCTTTTTAAAACACAGGAGTTTAAACCAAGTTTTGTGTAGGTTGAATCTGTAAAATGACTCATACATCCATACACATATGTGCACATGCACACATACATACAAGCATGCACAAACACATGTACAAAGGAAAAAATGTCATGCTTATACTCAATGAGAAAAGGTCATTTCCAGTCTGTCTCCTGAGTATTGGAATCAAAGCTGCACCTTTAAAACACAATGAAAGATGAAGCACTGCCCTCAGGCAAGAGTGTCCTAGACTTTATGCTTCCCAGTGAAACACAGAATACTGTAAAGCCAGCCCTTTCCCCACCAGCCATTGGCTGTTTCCAGAGCAGGAGAGGGGCACAGAACAAGCATTGGATTAAAGGCCTGGACCACCAAACCAGGCTCTACAAGCCTGGAATTTAAAAGATCTGGGGGGAAGTTTAGTAGACAAAAGGAAACTTCAGCAGAATTAAGCACTATTTTCCTCCAAGGCCCTCTGAGTGACCCTAGACACAGGGGATTCAGTAGGGCCCTTATCTAACTTCTTCCATGCTGCCAGGCCAGTTGCCCTGACTTGATCTTGATAAGGGGCCGGGATGGCAGCCTGTTGGAGGCCGGTGGTATGTCATAGGTAATGGGTATGGGCGGCTGAGTGTTCTGGTTACACTTTCCCTGTACCTAACAACTCTCCCTGATAGAAGGCGACCCACTTAAGGAACGTAGGGCCAGGGAGGATGGCCTTGACCAACCCATACCAGTCCCGGGCCACACGCACCTTGATGGGCCAACCCTTCAAGGATGGCCTCCGCCCAGGGAGAGTTGGGGCCATCCTCAGTCACCGCCCTCTTGAGGTAGTCTCCCAGGGGTACCAGGTTGCTGGGCGGTTACCTCCCAGGTTGACATTAACTGGGTAGAGGGTGGCAGCATCGTCTTTGAGGAGGGAAGGAGGGGGCACCGATGGGGCCCGAAAGGGGTTGGTCAGTGGATCAGGTGGCAGCGGCCAGGGGAGTGCCCCAGAAAAGATCTAGGGGAGGATAGAGGGTTTGAGGTTGCCAAGGGTTCGGAAACCCTGTCTGGAGTTTGATCCAGGGCCTGATATGTCTGGCTCCCTTGGAGACAGAACTTCCAAGGCCTTTTTTGGAGGCTGAGGGGGAAGCAACCCTTCAGGGCTGAGATAGTTGCGAGTGCTCCCAGAGGAGGGATCTCTCCTTTCCCGAGAGGTCTAAGCCCCTACTCTTGAGGGATTCTAGGGCGGGGTTAGGTTTGGAAGCAGACTTCCCCATAATTTATGGAGGTACACTCACCTGCAGACTGATTGGCCCTTCAGCGAACTTCGCTAAGGAAACCGTCCTCACACTTATATATTATATATATTTATATATAAATATATATATTTAAATATATATATATTTAATATTTATATTATATTATATTTATATTATATATATATTTGCTTATATTTGCTTGGTGGGAGGGATGGGGAAAAGAAGGCGGGAGAGGAAATACTTAGAGAGGGAGATAGCTTTGGGCCAATAGTAATTCGCCACATCGGTTGTATCTGGGTAGAGGTGCTTTCAGGTTCGGCTATGCTGAGTCACTCCTCTTTGGAAGTGACCAGCCAAAGACAGGTCGCCAAACTCCAGTCAGGCTCAGGAGATTACAGTAGGCCACATTCTTTTAGGGCCCACAGGTAGAGCATGAGTATGGAGGGCCTACAGGGCCCAACATACATGTCAACCATCATATACCAAAAATCCATAGTCTGAAAATAAATGGTAGGTTAGTTCTAGAACCTGTCTAGGGATTCATAATATAAGAGCATGGTTGTGTTCAGATTGTGAGAAATATAGCATTAATGTTGCTCAATTTGCCTTAGAACTAGGTGCTTGGTGCTAGCATCCACAGATAAGGGATACCATTTTTCTTTTGTGTTTTTCTGGGACTGTGTTACTTTACTTAACATAATATCTCCTACTTCCATCAGTTTACCTGCAAATTTCATGATATCATCGTTCTTTACTGCTGCATAGAACTCCATTGTGTAGATGTACCACATTTTCTCTATCCACTAGTCAGCTGAGGGACACTTGGGTTGGTTCCAGTTCACTATTGTGAAGAGAGCTGCATTAAACATGGCTGTACATGTATCTTTGTGGTAGGATGCATCTTGTGGGTATATACCCAGAAGTGGTATGGCTGGGTCAGGTGCTGGGCTCATTCCAAGTCTTTTTTTTTTTAAACTATCTCTTTTTTTAAATAATTTTTTTATTTGTTTATTTTTAAGGGATTCTAAAATATAATGACACAGTTGTTTGCAGATAACATTGATGTTACTCTGTTTGTCATACAATTAGATAACTGGTGCATTTTGCAAGTATCTATGTCCAAATTTTGAACTACCCAAGGTTCCCATAGTCCAGTTGGAGAAGTTTGTATGCACAGGCATATTGATCAATTAGGAGTCCAGACTATATTCCTGTAGTCTCATGATTCACCCCATCTCTTTGCAGCCCTTACATTCTACCACACCTCCTTTTCTGCAGTTTGTTCCCTGGGCTTTGGGAAAGGGGCACAAGTGGGTGAGAAGAAAACAGTCCACTTTCTTTGGAGTTGTCATTTTGGACTCTAGTCTGTTCAGGTGGTTCCCCTTCATGGGTTGACAGCTTTTCCAGTGATACCTTTTTAGTCATACAAACAAAGCACAAGCAATTGGATGTACAGGCATTTAAGCAGTACTAATTATTATGTCAAGCTAAGCTGTGAGCATAGACAAAGATGCTTGGATGGTATGCTAATGCTCAAACTGTGGTTTCTCTATAAAGGGTGACAAGTTCTTATTGTGGCTTATAACATCTCCTAACCCCTAGAGGACATAAGCTTGTGGCATGCACTGTGAGTTATTCCTCCAAGGAGAGAGCTAATAGCCAATTAGATTTGGGATATATATAGACACTTGGCTGCCACCGTTGCACAGTATCTCCAGGCTGATGCTGGCTTCATAGAAGGAATCTGGGAGAACTCGCTCCATTTGTATCCTTCTAAACAACTTGAGTAGAAATGGTTGTAGATATTTTTGAAATATTTTATAGAGTTCTGCTGTGAAACCATCTGGGCCTCGGCATTTTTTGGTTGGGAGGCTGCTTATTACATCATCAATTTCTTCATATATTATTGGACTATTTAAGCTGTTGATCTTTTCTTGGTTCAGCTTTGGTGATTCCCAGGATTTCAGATATTCACCCATTTCTTCTAGGTTTTCAAAATTAGTAGAGTATAGGTTTTTGAAGTAATCCCTATGGTTGTCTGAATCTTTTCATTGTCTGTTGTGATATTTCCCCTTTCATCACAGATTCTATTGATTTGGAGTTGTTCCTTTTTTCCTTTAGTTAACTGGGCTAGAGGTCTGTCTATCTTATTTATTTTCTCAAAGAACCAACTTTTGGATTCATTGATTTTTTGGTATGGTTTTCTTTGTTTCTATTTCATTGATTTCTGCTCTGATTTTTGTTATTTCTTCTAGTCTGCTGCATTTAGGGTTCTTTTGTTGTTGTCTCTCAAGTACTTAAAGCTGCCGTGTTAGATCATTCACTTGTGCTCTTTCTGTTTTTTTAATGTAGGCACTTAGAGCTATAAACTTCCCTCTTACGACTGCCTTTAAAGTGTCCCATAGGTTTTGCTGTGTTGTATTATCATTGTCATTCAGTTCCAGGAATGTTTTTATTTCTTTATTTCTTCCTTGACCCATTCATTATTCAGGAGAGTGTTGTTTAGTCTCCATGTGTTTTTGTAGGTTGTAGGTCTTATCCTGGTGTTGATATTGAGTTTTATTGCACTGTGGTCTGATAAAATGCATGAGATTATTTCAATATTTTTGTATTTGTTGAGTTTTCCCCTGTGTCCCAGTATATGGTCTATTTTGGAGAATGTTCCATGGGGTGCTGAGTAGAAAGTGTATTCTCTGGTGTTTGGGTGAAATATTCGATAGATGTCTGTGAGATCCATTTGGTGTATTGTATCATTCAGTTCAGATGTCTGTTTATCCTTTGTCCTGTTGATCTGTCTAAAGGACTTAGTGGGGTATTGAAGTCCCCTGCTATTAATGTGCTGGGGTTAATTTGAGCCTTGAGATCCTAAAGAATTGTCTTTACAAAGTTTGGTGCGCCAGCATTTGGTGCATATATATTCATGATTGTGAGATCTTCATCATCAATTTTTCCTTTAATAAAGATGTAGTGGCCCTCTTTGTCTCTTTTGATTTCTTTTGCTTTGACGTCTATTTTATCTGATACTAGAATAGCAACACCTGCTTTCTTTTTGGTACCATTTGCTTGGAATATTTTCTTCCATCCCTT
>VZQC01010985.1:900273-999254 GCA_009823505.1 Rhizomys pruinosus | reverse complement strand
TTTTTTTTCCAAGCCTGTGAAGAAGCTCTTGGGGATTTTGATTGGGATTGCATTAAATCTGTACATGAGTTTGGGTAGAATGGATATTTTTACTATATTTATTTTCCCAATCCATGAGCATGGGAGGTTTGTCCATATTCTGATGCCTTCCTACATTTCATTTTTCAGGGACTATGGATGCCAACCCAGAATACTTTACCCAGCAAAAATGTCGATTATAGTTGAAGGAGAGAGAAAAATCTTCCATGACATAAGCAAGATGATAGAATACATGTCTAGAAAACCAACTTTTCATAAAAATACTTGAAAAAATTCAAAGGACAGAAGAGAGGAGCAACAATCCTCAAACACCTAGGTAAAGAAACTAATAAAAACATAACCAAAGGAGTAGAATCAGAGGCTGAAAGTCCAAATGGATAATAAGGTGAAAGGGAACAACATCCATCTTTCAATTATAACCTTAAACATTAATGGGCTAAACTTCCCAATCAAAAGGCATAGACTGGGAGACTGGATTAGGAAACAAAACTCATCTATATGCTGTCTACAAGAAACCCATCTCAATTTCAAGGATAGGCACCATCTTAAGGTGAAGGGATGGAAGAAAATATTCCAAGCAAATGGTATAAAAAAGAAAGCAGGTGTTGCTATTCTAATATCAGACAAAGTAGACTTCAAAGCAAAAGAAATGAAAAGAGACAAAGAGGGCCATTACATCTTTATTAAAGGAACAATTGATGATGAAGATCTTACAATCATGAATATATACGCACTGAATGCTGGTGCACCTAACTTTATAAAGACAATTCTTCAGGATCTCAAGGCACAGATTAACCCCAGCACACTAATAGTGGGGGACTTCAATACCCCACTAAGTCCTTTGGGCGTCTAGCATTTTAACTATGGCATGGTATGGGGAGTTTCTTTTCTGATCTTGTCTGTTTGGAGTTCTATGTGCTTCTTGTATTTGTATGGGTTTGTCTTTTTTAAGTTTGGGGAAATTTTCATCTATTATTCTGTTGAAGATCTGATCAATACTATTCTCTTGGGCTTCTTCTCCTTCCTCTATTCCTATGATATGGACGTTTGATCTTTTCACAGTGTCCCATATTTCCTGGTTGTTCCATTTTTGTGTATTTTTAAACTTTTTGTAATGTTTACTTGAGGTTTTTAGTTGTTCTGTGTTATCTTCCAGGTCTGATATTCTTTGTTCTGCTTCCTGCATTCTATTTCTGAGACTTTTTCCATTCCTTTCCTCCTGAATGGATGAATGTTTTATTTCCTTTTTCATTTCATCCTGTGATTTCTTTAGTATTTCCACTTCCTTTTGGAGCTTCTCAATCTCTTCTTACTTCACTGGTTGGCTTCCTTTTTCAGTGTTTCCACTTCTTTCCAGAGTTTGTCATTTTCTCCCTCTAGTTCTTTCTGGAGTTAGTCATTTTCTTCCTCTAGTTTTTTCTGAAATTTGTCATTGTCTCCCTCTAAGACCTTCTTGAGTTTTTCATTCTCTCTCCTTAGTTCTCTGACTTGTTCTTTATATTCTTTAATTTCTCTGAATAGGTCTGCAATTGTTCCTCTAAGAGCTGTTTCTTGGGTCCCCCCACGGGGGGATCCCACTGTAGCAATCTCCTACAGGGTTGGTAGAGCTTGGTGTGGAATTATCCTGCACCTTTCCCATGTTGTCTATTTGTCGTGTCCCTGGCATGTGGGTTTCCCTTTTTTGTCTGTATTCCGATGTGAATCACAAATGCCTTTTTCCTGTGTTGAAGGCTTGCTTTGTTTGCCTCCTTCAGATTCCTTTTTTTTTTCCTCCTTGTTTATGGAGTGTTGAATTGTCTAGGTTTCAGGCTTTCAATTTTGTTTTTATATTGGAAGTCTAATTCACTCTTCCCTTTTTGTTCTGAAGGTTCTCCAAAAAATCCACTTGGACACCCTCTCAGTAATTCCAGTTGGCAGGGGAGGGGGGGATGATATGCCTGACTTAGCCCATGCCCCAGTACTCTGTGCTTCAGGTGGTCCGGGGAAGTCCCTGATCTAAGCACTGCACACTCCAGTCTCACAGTGGCAACAGGTCCACTTTTAGTACCAGCTAGAAGGGAGACTCCACCCCGATGGCCACTCCAGACAATGATTCAACAGGCTCACCTTCAATCCCAGCTAGCAGGGCGACTCTACCCTGCCAGTCATGCAAGACAAAGATTTAGCTGTCCAACAAACCAACAAATCAATTATCCAACAACCTAGGAGTAGATCTATCCTAAAATCTGCTTGGCTGAAGTGCCCGGCCCCTACCTGTGCTTCAGGTGGTCCTGGGAAGTCCCTGATCTAAGCACTGTGCACTCAGGGAATATTTTTTAGTATTGTTTTTAGTGTTATTTCTGCAGTTGTAAGTTTGCATAATTTAACTGTTAGTAACAGGTGGCTTAATAATTCCTAAATATTTAGCAATCAGCTCTTATTGGATGGAATAAACTGTCTTTAGCACAACCTAACACAAATGCCTGGATTTCTTGTGTTGGGCACCATGCCGACTTCCATATATAGAAGACCTCTCTGATTGCAGCAACTACATATGGGAACAATTATGCCTTCATTAAAATATTTATTATTTTTATTTTATGTGTATGAGTGTACTGCCTGTGTGTGTAAGTGCACCTGTGTTGTGCAGTACTCATGGAGATCAGAAAAGGGCATCAGATCCCCTGGAACTGGAATTATGGATTATTGTTAACCATCATGTAGGTGCTGGGAATTGAACCTGGCTCCTCTGCAAGGGCAGCCAGTGCTCTTAACCACTGAGCCATCTGTCTAGCCCCTGTGCCTTCATTCTCTTGAGAATCTGAGACATTGACTATTTTTCTTTTTTTTTCTTTTTTTTAAAATTTTTTTATTAATTTTATTTATTTCTGTATGTGTATGAATGTACTGCCTGCATGCAAGTCTGTGCACCCGTGTCGTGCAACGCCACGGAGGTCAGAAGAGGGTCGCGGATTCCCCTGGAACTGGAGTTCTCCTGGAATTGGAGTTTCAGACAGCTCTCGGCCGCCATGTGGGTGCTGGGGATCGAACCTGGGCCCTCTGCAAGAGCAGTCGGTGCTCTTAACCACTAGGCCATCTCTCCAGCCCCAGACATTGACTATTTTTCTAAGGGCACACAGTTGAATCCACTTTTGTCTGGCTCCTAATCATCAACAATCATAGGAATCAACTTAATCGAAGCTAACTTCTGCCAGGCTCTGCCCAGGATAGTCTTTACATCACTAAGTTCTTTTCACACTTTCTCTGTTATCTCCTGCAGTCCATGTGACTGAGACTTCAGGCAGGTAGACAGGAACTTGTCCTGATGGAGGCAGTGCCCAGAGGGGAGGAGTAGGGACCAGGGGCCAGCAGCAGTCAGGTGGATGGGCATGACCAGCCTCTCTGGCATGGCTTTGGCTCTGTGGGCCTCTCTGGGTGGCCCATGGGGAGGCTATGAGTCTGTTCCTGTCATGGCTTCCCTTTCTTCCTGGCCCTTGATTGGCACAGATAGGCCCTCTAGGCAGCAGTTCTGAGGACCACAGTAGAAGGATCTTCCCTCAGCAGAGCTGTCCAAAAAAGAGTGCACACCTGGAACTGACGTCAGTGTTCCCCTAGCCTCTTTCTTCCTCTCAGCTCACCTTGTACCAAGCCATTGTAAACTCTGCTTGTTCTCCCTTCAACACAAGCAGAGCCCTGACAACCCTCACCACTCCATTGCCATGCCCTCTTCCAAGCTGCCAAGCCTCTGTCATTTCTTGTTGAGACTTTGGCTAAGTGTTTGGGAGGTGACTGTCATTTCATGTCCCTGCTCAAAGCTTCCCATGACTCCTTGTCCTCTGGAGTCAGAGTCCATACACACAGGCTTCATGGCCTCTTCCTACCCTGTGCCATCTTTTTAGCAGCCTGCTCTCTCCTTGCTGGTTCATATGGGAATCAGGCATACTTCCCAGAGACATTCTCTCAGTCTTCCCCTCCCATCTTCCAAGACATCTCTGAGTAATGGGGGAGCTCTGGAGTATCTCACATAGAATGCTCAGTCTCTCCCTGATCTTGTCAGTCATAACCATGCCTCCACTCAGGGTATCACACATGCCCTGCTTCTTGTCTGTCTCCTCGATAGAAATGAGCTGGGCAGGGCATAGTCCTGTATCTTCTGTTTGCTGTGGTGTTCTCAGGACAAGGGCATGCCTGGTACTTGGCAGAGGCTCAGTACATGGTGACCCAGTGTGACGGATGCTCTTCATCGCCAGCTCAACAGGACTTAGAACTACCTAAGAGACACGCCTCTAGGAGTGCCTGTGAGTGTGTTTCCAGAGAGGGTCAACTGAGGAAGGAAGACCGTCCCTAACTGTGGGCAGCACCTTCTAATGGGCTGGGGTCCTGGCTGAATCAAAGGGAAAACAGAGACAGAGAGCCACACAGCAGCGTTATCTCTGCATCCTGACCATCGGCCTCACACCTGTGCTGCGCTCGGGTTCCTCACCTGCTGGACCTTCCGTGCTCGCCCCTCCAAACATGAGGCCAAGCAAACCCTTCCCTAAGTTGCTTTGTTCAAGTATTTTGTCACAGCAACGACAAAAGTAGCTGATACACCTAGTTAGTGATTCAATCCCTGTTAGCACAGGACCTCCCACATGGACACCTACACGTATGACAAATGACCTCCTTATCCTGGACCAGCTGGGGTTTCTGATGCCTTGTTTTCGGCTCTTCTCTGTCCCTTATGCAACACCCAGCAGAGACTAGTTCTAAGCCTTCCACAGCCATACTGGAAATTCTAGCCTGTGCTCCCACCCTTTGAGCACAGGCCCCAGACCTGCTGCCATCAGAGAGGGGGCTGTAATGGGTGATCTTGATTGTCAACCTGACTGGATTTGGAATGAACCAAACTATAAGCCTCTGGGCCCTCCTGTGAGGTATTTTCTTGATCAGACTGTTAGGGGCAGGAAGACTCACCATGAATGTGGTGTCACCTTCTGAAGACAGCTCGGATTAAATGTCAGGGAAGATGGAAGCTGCTCGGCTGCTTCCTTCATTCCTGCCGGCAAGTCCATCTATTCTGCTGCTTCTCTGGGATGGCAATATTGGCTGAAGACCAGCAGCTCTCTGGGAACCCTCCAGGCCTTCAGCACCAGCTTGGGACTTCTGAGACCTCCAGCCTCAAGGATGGAACAAGTATGAGATTCTCAGCCTCTCCAGTGTGAAGCAGCTATTATTGGACTATCTAGACCATATCTAAGCCAATGTCATGAATTCCATACATGTATGTTATATAAATAAAGATATATATTCATTCTATCAGTTCTTTTCTTTTAGAGGACCCTAATACAGGAGTACTGGGGGCTTTGTGTACTAGGCCTGGGGTTTCACTGGTCCGTAATCAATGTGGAATCAACTAGTGTCTCATGTGGGAGATGAGGCCCTATGAGGGCCATAGGTGACTCCTTCTCCCTCTTCTCCCTCTTCTCCCTCTTCTCCCTCTTCTCCCTCTTCTCCCTCTTCTCCCTCTTCTCTCACTAGGGTTCTGTCCTTCACTTCTCATACCCTCTTCCTCTCCTATCTCCCTTTAATCCCCTCTTATAGTCTTTCTGCTTGGGATCCCTCACACTCTCTCACTTTAACTCTGTCGTCTCCTATCCTCACCCGGGGCCTTAGCCAGGGCTGCTTCACACTTTTCTTCTCCTGGCCCTCTGTCTTCCCTGCCTCTGTTTTCGCTCTGTTGCGTCTTCTCATCCTTTGGGCTGTGGCTGGCCTTCGCCTCCTTTCCTGCATCTGCCCTTGTGTGGCCTTGCTGTTATGGCTCCCTCCTGACTTTGTGCTCCATCAGCTGCTCTTCAGCCAAAATGCAGGATGAAGTGGCGCAGGAAGGACTGGGCCAGGGCCCTTTGCCCCCTGTACACACGCCACTTGTTCCTCAGAGCTGTACATGCTGTTGTGCCTGTGAGACTATGTGTAGGCTAAGGCTGGAACTGAGGAAACCCATCTGCCAGTCCTGGTGGAAAAGACTTTCCCAGGAGTACCTTGTGACGGACCTAGCAGCACTCTACGGAGAACAAGGACCTTTCCAGGAAGAGACCCTGCCCTACTAGATTCCAATGAAAACACTGGCTTGACAGATAAAGCGCCAGGCAAGAGCAGGCTGCACACACCATAAACTGCCAGCCTGACTTTCATGTGCAGCCACTCGCC
Source organism: Rhizomys pruinosus (assembly GCA_009823505.1). NCBI lineage: Eukaryota > Metazoa > Chordata > Mammalia > Rodentia > Spalacidae > Rhizomys > Rhizomys pruinosus. Next base: position 993,047 of record VZQC01010985.1, on the reverse strand, counting down.
CCCTTGTCTGCAGGCTGAGGGCCTGCTGGACCAGAAGAGGCTTTGCACAGCTGCACTCAGTGCTGAAAGGGGAGGCTTGCTGTGCATGGGCTCCACAGGGGGCCTGGGGCTGTGCAAGCTATGGTGGTGCAGCCCCATTCTCAGTCAATGTGGCTTCTCAGCTCCATCTTAGAGAGAGGACTATGAAGATTGAAAGAAAGCACCACGGAAAAGGAGGCCCAAGCTGAAAATGGATGCTCAAAATCCCAACCACCTCCTTCCCCACCCCCTTGTATCATCAGGAATTTCTGGAGGAGAAATTTCTTAGCTTGCCTAGAGACCACCACCATTCATTCACCATTCATTAATTCACCATTCCTTCACTCACTGAGAATTTCGTAGGTATACAGTGGGAAGTTCTCAGGTCACCTCCATACACTTGATGATGTTTTCTGTCTTCAAGCAACTCACAGTCTTTGAGTTCAGAGTAAAATGTGAATATAATTACATGGAGAAGACAAGTGGGACAGTGTGTGTGTGAAAATGTGAAGGGAAATTGGGGATTTCTGGAGTTCTCTTATAGCTGAAAAAGATAGTCAGCACTCAGAAGGCAGAGGCAGACGGGTCTTTGTGAGTTCAAGGCCAGTCTGGTCTACAGACTAAGTTCCAGGACAGCTGGGGTTACAGGGAGACCCTGTCTCAAAAAGACCAGAAAAAAAAAGATAGTCAGGAAGGCTTCTTGGAGGAAGTGGCTCGCCAGGTGACCGTGGGGAATGGCTATTGCAGGCAGCTGGAACAGACAGAGCAACCTGGAGGAACAGAGGCCCTTGTATAGAAAGTAAGAGGTCAAGAGGTGGGTGACAGGGAGAAATAAGTTCAAGAAAGAGTGGGAAGAGGTCTTGATTCTTAGAAGCACTGAGGAGGACAGTCTGGAGGACACAGTGATCGTGAGAAGACAGTCATTTGCATTTGGTCTGGAATGTGTAGTTAGGTTGGAAAGGAAGACATTGCTAAGGAAGACATGATTTAGTGAGGTGATTATGCTGGCTTGGAACCCGCCTTGGTCACCGAGCAGCAGTGGCCACGTCAGTTTCTCTGGCTTCAGTGTCTTGATATTTAAAATGCATGGATCCATATCCTTTCTCTGAGTCTGCCTTGAGACTTGACACAACCCTGTGGAGAGTGGTGGTTCATTGATTGATATGGGATGTAAATCCCAGGCTACTGGCTCAGGTCAGGGTATGTGTGACAAAGTCTATCCCTCACTGCCTGAGTAGGAGTGGAGTATTTGAGTCCTCACCTAATTTAACAGTTACTCTTGGGTCTCAGGATATTGTACTGGGCTAAGGATTGGGAGGGGGTACACCCCCCACTGCACAGCCCTTTCTAGCCTAGGCAACACTGAGATATACCCAACTCATCTCTCACAGATATATGCTCCTGCATAGTCAGTCCTTCTGCTCTGGGAATCGACACGTCCTGCTCTGTTCTCTGTGTAGTGTGGGCGTGGGTGGAACCCTGCCACTCCTGGGTCTGCCATGTCATGGTGTCCCATCTGTGTGTATAATTTTTTCTTTTACCTTTCCCCAGTGGAGCCTCTCAACACTCCTGAGCTTGTGCTTTTGAAAAGAAAAGCCAGGAACTTTGTTAACCAGAGAGTAGGGGCACATTGGTGTAAGGAGCTGGGACAATAGAAGCTACAGGAGAATAAAGTTTCATGGTTTAACATGTCATCATCCCCACCACTACTACCACCATTATCATCATCATCACCATGATGATGTCACCACCACTGTCATTATCACCATCATTACTACCACCCACATCACCATTATTACCACTATCATGTTTACCACCACCACCATCACTGCCACCATCATCATCACTGTTGTCACCATCATCATTACCACCACCATCACCACTGTCCTCACCATCATCATCACCATCGTCATCACCACTATCCTTGCCATCATCATCACCATCATCACCACTACCCTCGCCATCATCATCACCATCACCATCACAGTCTCCGCCCTATGCTCCTGTCACCTCAGACCCCACCATGTCTTCTCTACCATGGTGGACTAAAACCAGCTGAACCTGTGAATCAAATAAATCTTTCCTCCCTTAAATTGTTTCTGTCAGATATTTTAATTATAGTGAGACAAAAGTAACTAATATAGATTTCAACATATGAATTTGGGGGACACTTGATCCTCTACTCCCTCTGACATGGCAAATAGACCCATCAGGTAGAATCATACTAAAAGTGTTGCAGAGGAAGAGTAGAGTGGGACTTTTGTACAGGGAAGTTGGGTAGGGGCATCTGCAGAGACAACTCTGGGCTAGTGGCATGAGCCAGGACAAGTTCACTTTTCATATTCCCTGGATTCCCACAGGGTTGGTCCAGAATGTGTTTCGGGGGACAGAGAAGTAGATAGAAGAGATTAGGGCTCCCTTAGATTGAGGAGGCCAAGTCGTGTGTGGAAAGCCTTGGAGGAGAGTGGAGGAGAAAACACCCCTACCTGAGTGCCTGGGTGATCATGAGCATGCAGATGGCCTGTCAGAAACCCAGAACTTGAGCCATATTTGGGGGCAGGACAGTGTGTGACATGGGTAAAGGATGGATGTACTCAGGGCTGAACACCAGTGCTGGCCTGCTATGTGACTTTGAGAAAGTTACTACCCTTTCTGAGTTAGCTTTCTCATCTATAAAATGGAGGATAAAGCAGGGAGGTCCCCACAGAATTGCTGTGAGGATTAAATCAATACACGTATTTAAAATGTTTAGCATAATGCCTGGAATGTAATAAAATTTTAATGCCAGCTAATGTCCCAACACTTTTCTATTCTTTCTGGGAAACCTTTGAGCTGCTGTGAGGATTGGATGTGGTCACACACGAGCTGCTCAGCACAGTGCCTGGCACACAGCGAGTGCTCAGCTAGTGCCAGCTGATGCTAGCATGACTACTGTATGCCTTTTGGAAAGAAAACATGCCACACTCTTGAGTCAGTCTTGGCTCCACCTCTTCTTAACACACACGCCCATCAATCACAAGTCCCTGTCCATTCTGCCCCAACCCGTGCTTGTCAGGCCCTGCCCTGCCCTTTTGGTAATAAGGCGGAGCTTGACCATCTCTCATGTGAATATCACGCCAGCTGCCCCTGAACCTTCCGGCAGCTCATCCACCCCACCCCTAGTCTGCCTTCCAGAGAACCTGGACTGAAATTCTGATAGTATGATCTTCAGTTCAGAATCCTGCAGGGCTCAGTACCAGCCAGATGACAAAGGGTGCTCAGGATCACTCGGACTCTGACTTTGAACTTCAGTTTCATCTTCTGCCCTGGTCAAGTTGACAGCCACCACCTAATAAGGCATAGGGAGCCTTATTAGGCTGTCTTAGACCTTTGTGCCCACTTTAGTAGAACATCATTTCTTTCTTTACAGGCCTGACACTTCTTACTGATGCTTCCTGCTTGATCATGTATGGAGACCAAGGAGTTGGTGAAGCTTCCCCAACTGCAGCCTGGCCAAGGCTTCATGGGCTCCCGTTGAGCCTGGCCCCTTGGGGACCACCCCCACCCCCGTTGCCTTGCTTATCTGAGCTCCTCAAAGCAGCCTTGGCCTGCTCCTGCATAGATGTTCCTGCCTCCTGCACAGGCCAACATGGATCTCAGGGCATGCTGGGAATGACTGAATTGAATTCTGACACAGACCTGTCTCTGTTTTATAGACAAAAAGCTGAAGGAACATTCCCTCCTGGGAATGGCTCAGCTAAATGCCTTTCAAAGCCTCTCTAACCCCCAAATTCTTGGTCTAAGTTTTGAGCAAGGAAGAGGCAGAAACCTGGCTCAGAAGTACTTGTGCTTGGTGGGCAGATAGAAAGAACACTGCATTTCACAACTGGGTGGCAAGTATTCTGACTGGCAGTGAAGGTGCTGAGGCCCACAGTGTTCAGAGCTAGGAGCTCTTTCCTATCAGTCCCTGAGGACACCCTCAAGGGCTGAGGTGGTTGTGCTTTGGAGCAGTACCATCTGGTGCTTCTATGGAGGTGGGGAGATGTGAGACAGCCGAGCTGCCCAGAATGCTGGCCTTGGGACATGACTGATTTATTTATTTATTTATTTATTTATTTATTTATTTATTTAATTTATGCATGTGTGCGTGCACGTGTGTGTGTGTGTGTGTGTGTGTGTGTGTGTGTGCACATGCATGGTCAGAGTACAACTTTCAGGAGTCAGGTCTTTTCCTTCCTCCATGTGAGTCCTGGGGCTTGAACTCAGGTCATTCAGCTTAGCAGTGTTTTTACCAGCTGGGTCATCTCACTGGTCCCATGACCAAATTTCAAGCTGTAATTTAAAGCCACATGTGGCAGCACATCAGGCAGCTCAGATCCAGCATGTTCCATCACTGCAGAAGGTTCTGTTGGGTTGAAGTGCCCCAGGCCCCTTCCTTTCTATCACAATGAAGTCCCACAGGAGGGGGTGCTCTAACATAGGCCAGCTTGCTGTGTGACCTGATAAATCTCTCCACCTCTCTGGGGTAGACCATTCATAAACAAGGGGACAGACTATTTAGCTTTCCTTCCTTCCTTCCTTCCTTCCTTCCTTCCTTCCTTCCTTCCTTCCTTCCTTCCTTCCTTTCCTTTTTTTTTTTTTAAAGAAGGCTTTGAGTCTAGGACTTGGTACGTGCTCACCTTCCCTTGAAGGAGAGGAAAGGAAGTCTTCACTGTGTCTGCCTTGTGGTCCATCTTTCCCTCTGCTGACCCCAACCTTCCACCACCCAGAGCACAGCTCCCAGCGACCCAGAGAACTTTTGTGTTTACCGCTTAGCACTTGCTGTACAGGTCTCTGACCTTCTTTAGAAACTTTTTCTTTACGAGTTTATTTTGGCTTGTGCTGAGCATTCATAAAATTCCTAGGGAACTGGAGGTTTAAATGTTGGGCTTGTAAAAGGAGTAGGTGGGCGGAGAAGGGAGTGGGCAGAGAGGGGCGGGGCTACAGCCCTTTCCATTCTCCACTCAGGTCTCACCAGTGCCTGTGAGTCTTGGGTCCTCTGGGTTATGAAAAGTGAGAAGAGGTGAGAGAGGGGGCTGTAGGGCCGCCAGTAGGAGGAGCCGCAGGCCGGGGAGGGCCCAAGTAGAATGCATTTTCTGATAAAGGGTCCTGCTGGCTGGCCTTGGGTTTTCTTGTCATTCATCTCCTCCCTGGCCAGGCGGCTCCCCGGCAGGTTGGAGGCAAGGATGAACGCCTGAGCACAGGGCATATGAAACAAATTAGGTCTCTGTTACAGCCACCCAGAGGCGGGTGATGGATGGGGCCCATGCTCAGCAAAGCTAATTGGCAACACACAGAGACATCCAAGAAAGTATATTATTTTGCCAGACTTCGGAGTCATTGGCCTTTTTTTTTTTATTGTAGAACATTATACAGCCAGAGATAAAAAGCACAGTGAAAGTTTTAAATCTAATAAAAGCATTTGACTGCAGAGTAAAAATAACATACACAGAGTTTGATTTGGATTCAGGTTTTATTAATGTTCTTTCATTGTAAAATGTTTCCAATTAAAAAACAATTCATAGAATGCCACATTAATAAACAGCTTGTCTTTCTGAAGAGCCAGAGATNCAAACTAGTTCTTGGGGCTGATGAGAGGGTTCAGTGAGTAAGGCACTTGCTACGCCAGCCAGGTGACCTGAGTTCTACCCCCCAAATCTATGTAAAGGTAGAAGAGAACAAATAATTTTTAATTAAAAGGCTAGTTCTCCAATAACTGGTCCATATAATGGGTCACACAACTGGCTTGGTGTAGACCCATTGAGACTGTAGAATTGGAATTGAGGTGAGATTAATTTCTGAACTTAATGCTACTCTAAGCTAAGCTCCTGACTCATACAAGAATTACATCACTTTCACCTCAAAAGGATTCCAGGAAAACCTTTGGTTTTGGGTAATAATGATAATAAAACCTTCACTTATCATTTTTTTTATTAATTTTATTTATTTCTGTATGTGTATGAATGTACTGCCTGCATGCAAGTCTGTGCACCCGTGTCGTGCAACGCCACGGAGGTCAGAAGAGGGTCTCGGATTACCCTGGAACTGGAGTTCTCCTGGAATTGGAGTTTCAGACAGCTCTCGGCCGCCATGTGGGTGCTGGGGATCGAACCTGGGCCCTCTGCAAGAGCAGTCGGTGCTCTTAACCACTAGGCCATCTCTCCAGCCCCAGACATTGACTATTTTTCTAAGGGCACACAGTTGAATCCACTTTTGTCTGGCTCCTAATCATCAACAATCATAGGAATCAACTTAATCGAAGCTAACTTCTGCCAGGCTCTGCCCAGGATAGTCTTTACATCACTAAGTTCTTTTCACACTTTCTCTGTTATCTCCTGCAGTCCATGTGACTGAGACTTCAGGCAGGTAGACAGGAACTTGTCCTGATGGAGGCAGTGCCCAGAGGGGAGGAGTAGGGACCAGGGGCCAGCAGCAGTCAGGTGGATGGGCATGACCAGCCTCTCTGGCATGGCTTTGGCTCTGTGGGCCTCTCTGGGTGGCCCATGGGGAGGCTATGAGTCTGTTCCTGTCATGGCTTCCCTTTCTTCCTGGCCCTTGATTGGCACAGATAGGCCCTCTAGGCAGCAGTTCTGAGGACCACAGTAGAAGGATCTTCCCTCAGCAGAGCTGTCCAAAAAAGAGTGCACACCTGGAACTGACGTCAGTGTTCCCCTAGCCTCTTTCTTCCTCTCAGCTCACCTTGTACCAAGCCATTGTAAACTCTGCTTGTTCTCCCTTCAACACAAGCAGAGCCCTGACAACCCTCACCACTCCATTGCCATGCCCTCTTCCAAGCTGCCAAGCCTCTGTCATTTCTTGTTGAGACTTTGGCTAAGTGTTTGGGAGGTGACTGTCATTTCATGTCCCTGCTCAAAGCTTCCCATGACTCCTTGTCCTCTGGAGTCAGAGTCCATACACACAGGCTTCATGGCCTCTTCCTACCCTGTGCCATCTTTTTAGCAGCCTGCTCTCTCCTTGCTGGTTCATATGGGAATCAGGCATACTTCCCAGAGACATTCTCTCAGTCTTCCCCTCCCATCTTCCAAGACATCTCTGAGTAATGGGGGAGCTCTGGAGTATCTCACATAGAATGCTCAGTCTCTCCCTGATCTTGTCAGTCATAACCATGCCTCCACTCAGGGTATCACACATGCCCTGCTTCTTGTCTGTCTCCTCGATAGAAATGAGCTGGGCAGGGCATAGTCCTGTATCTTCTGTTTGCTGTGGTGTTCTCAGGACAAGGGCATGCCTGGTACTTGGCAGAGGCTCAGTACATGGTGACCCAGTGTGACGGATGCTCTTCATCGCCAGCTCAACAGGACTTAGAACTACCTAAGAGACACGCCTCTAGGAGTGCCTGTGAGTGTGTTTCCAGAGAGGGTCAACTGAGGAAGGAAGACCGTCCCTAACTGTGGGCAGCACCTTCTAATGGGCTGGGGTCCTGGCTGAATCAAAGGGAAAACAGAGACAGAGAGCCACACAGCAGCGTTATCTCTGCATCCTGACCATCGGCCTCACACCTGTGCTGCGCTCGGGTTCCTCACCTGCTGGACCTTCCGTGCTCGCCCCTCCAAACATGAGGCCAAGCAAACCCTTCCCTAAGTTGCTTTGTTCAAGTATTTTGTCACAGCAACGACAAAAGTAGCTGATACACCTAGTTAGTGATTCAATCCCTGTTAGCACAGGACCTCCCACATGGACACCTACACGTATGACAAATGACCTCCTTATCCTGGACCAGCTGGGGTTTCTGATGCCTTGTTTTCGGCTCTTCTCTGTCCCTTATGCAACACCCAGCAGAGACTAGTTCTAAGCCTTCCACAGCCATACTGGAAATTCTAGCCTGTGCTCCCACCCTTTGAGCACAGGCCCCAGACCTGCTGCCATCAGAGAGGGGGCTGTAATGGGTGATCTTGATTGTCAACCTGACTGGATTTGGAATGAACCAAACTATAAGCCCCTGGGCCCTCCTGTGAGGTATTTTCTTGATCAGACTGTTAGGGGCAGGAAGACTCACCATGAATGTGGTGTCACCTTCTGAAGACAGCTCGGATTAAATGTCAGGGAAGATGGAAGCTGCTCGGCTGCTTCCTTCATTCCTGCCGGCAAGTCCATCTATTCTGCTGCTTCTCTGGGATGGCAATATTGGCTGAAGACCAGCAGCTCTCTGGGAACCCTCCAGGCCTTCAGCACCAGCTTGGGACTTCTGAGACCTCCAGCCTCAAGGATGGAACAAGTATGAGATTCTCAGCCTCTCCAGTGTGAAGCAGCTATTATTGGACTATCTAGACCATATCTAAGCCAATGTCATGAATTCCATACATGTATGTTATATAAATAAAGATATATATTCATTCTATCAGTTCTTTTCTTTTAGAGGACCCTAATACAGGAGTACTGGGGGCTTTGTGTACTAGGCCTGGGGTTTCACTGGTCCGTAATCAATGTGGAATCAACTAGTGTCTCATGTGGGAGATGAGGCCCTATGAGGGCCATAGGTGACTCCTTCTCCCTCTTCTCCCTCTTCTCCCTCTTCTCCCTCTTCTCCCTCTTCTCCCTCTTCTCCCTCTTCTCTCACTAGGGTTCTGTCCTTCACTTCTCATACCCTCTTCCTCTCCTATCTCCCTTTAATCCCCTCTTATAGTCTTTCTGCTTGGGATCCCTCACACTCTCTCACTTTAACTCTGTCGTCTCCTATCCTCACCCGGGGCCTTAGCCAGGGCTGCTTCACACTTTTCTTCTCCTGGCCCTCTGTCTTCCCTGCCTCTGTTTTCGCTCTGTTGCGTCTTCTCATCCTTTGGGCTGTGGCTGGCCTTCGCCTCCTTTCCTGCATCTGCCCTTGTGTGGCCTTGCTGTTATGGCTCCCTCCTGACTTTGTGCTCCATCAGCTGCTCTTCAGCCAAAATGCAGGATGAAGTGGCGCAGGAAGGACTGGGCCAGGGCCCTTTGCCCCCTGTACACACGCCACTTGTTCCTCAGAGCTGTACATGCTGTTGTGCCTGTGAGACTATGTGTAGGCTAAGGCTGGAACTGAGGAAACCCATCTGCCAGTCCTGGTGGAAAAGACTTTCCCAGGAGTACCTTGTGACGGACCTAGCAGCACTCTACGGAGAACAAGGACCTTTCCAGGAAGAGACCCTGCCCTACTAGATTCCAATGAAAACACTGGCTTGACAGATAAAGCGCCAGGCAAGAGCAGGCTGCACACACCATAAACTGCCAGCCTGACTTTCATGTGCAGCCACTCGCCCCCTTGTCTGCAGGCTGAGGGCCTGCTGGACCAGAAGAGGCTTTGCACAGCTGCACTCAGTGCTGAAAGGGGAGGCTTGCTGTGCATGGGCTCCACAGGGGGCCTGGGGCTGTGCAAGCTATGGTGGTGCAGCCCCATTCTCAGTCAATGTGGCTTCTCAGCTCCATCTTAGAGAGAGGACTATGAAGATTGAAAGAAAGCACCACGGAAAAGGAGGCCCAAGCTGAAAATGGATGCTCAAAATCCCAACCACCTCCTTCCCCACCCCCTTGTATCATCAGGAATTTCTGGAGGAGAAATTTCTTAGCTTGCCTAGAGACCACCACCATTCATTCACCATTCATTAATTCACCATTCCTTCACTCACTGAGAATTTCGTAGGTATACAGTGGGAAGTTCTCAGGTCACCTCCATACACTTGATGATGTTTTCTGTCTTCAAGCAACTCACAGTCTTTGAGTTCAGAGTAAAATGTGAATATAATTACATGGAGAAGACAAGTGGGACAGTGTGTGTGTGAAAATGTGAAGGGAAATTGGGGATTTCTGGAGTTCTCTTATAGCTGAAAAAGATAGTCAGCACTCAGAAGGCAGAGGCAGACGGGTCTTTGTGAGTTCAAGGCCAGTCTGGTCTACAGACTAAGTTCCAGGACAGCTGGGGTTACAGGGAGACCCTGTCTCAAAAAGACCAGAAAAAAAAAGATAGTCAGGAAGGCTTCTTGGAGGAAGTGGCTCGCCAGGTGACCATGGGGAATGGCTATTGCAGGCAGCTGGAACAGACAGAGCAACCTGGAGGAACAGAGGCCCTTGTATAGAAAGTAAGAGGTCAAGAGGTGGGTGACAGGGAGAAATAAGTTCAAGAAAGAGTGGGAAGAGGTCTTGATTCTTAGAAGCACTGAGGAGGACAGTCTGGAGGACACAGTGATCGTGAGAAGACAGTCATTTGCATTTGGTCTGGAATGTGTAGTTAGGTTGGAAAGGAAGACATTGCTAAGGAAGACATGATTTAGTGAGGTGATTATGCTGGCTTGGAACCCGCCTTGGTCACCGAGCAGCAGTGGCCACGTCAGTTTCTCTGGCTTCAGTGTCTTGATATTTAAAATGCATGGATCCATTTTAAATGGATCCTTTCTCTGAGTCTGCCTTGAGACTTGACACAACCCTGTGGAGAGTGGTGGTTCATTGATTGATATGGGATGTAAATCCCAGGCTACTGGCTCAGGTCAGGGTATGTGTGACAAAGTCTATCCCTCACTGCCTGAGTAGGAGTGGAGTATTTGAGTCCTCACCTAATTTAACAGTTACTCTTGGGTCTCAGGATATTGTACTGGGCTAAGGATTGGGAGGGGGTACACCCCCCACTGCACAGCCCTTTCTAGCCTAGGCAACACTGAGATATACCCAACTCATCTCTCACAGATATATGCTCCTGCATAGTCAGTCCTTCTGCTCTGGGAATCGACACGTCCTGCTCTGTTCTCTGTGTAGTGTGGGCGTGGGTGGAACCCTGCCACTCCTGGGTCTGCCATGTCATGGTGTCCCATCTGTGTGTATAATTTTTTCTTTTACCTTTCCCCAGTGGAGCCTCTCAACACTCCTGAGCTTGTGCTTTTGAAAAGAAAAGCCAGGAACTTTGTTAACCAGAGAGTAGGGGCACATTGGTGTAAGGAGCTGGGACAATAGAAGCTACAGGAGAATAAAGTTTCATGGTTTAACATGTCATCATCCCCACCACTACTACCACCATTATCATCATCATCACCATGATGATGTCACCACCACTGTCATTATCACCATCATTACTACCACCCACATCACCATTATTACCACTATCATGTTTACCACCACCACCATCACTGCCACCATCATCATCACTGTTGTCACCATCATCATTACCACCACCATCACCACTGTCCTCACCATCATCATCACCATCGTCATCACCACTATCCTTGCCATCATCATCACCATCATCACCACTACCCTCGCCATCATCATCACCATCACCATCACAGTCTCCGCCCTATGCTCCTGTCACCTCAGACCCCACCATGTCTTCTCTACCATGGTGGACTAAAACCAGCTGAACCTGTGAATCAAATAAATCTTTCCTCCCTTAAATTGTTTCTGTCAGATATTTTAATTATAGTGAGACAAAAGTAACTAATATAGATTTCAACATATGAATTTGGGGGACACTTGATCCTCTACTCCCTCTGACATGGCAAATAGACCCATCAGGTAGAATCATACTAAAAGTGTTGCAGAGGAAGAGTAGAGTGGGACTTTTGTACAGGGAAGTTGGGTAGGGGCATCTGCAGAGACAACTCTGGGCTAGTGGCATGAGCCAGGACAAGTTCACTTTTCATATTCCCTGGATTCCCACAGGGTTGGTCCAGAATGTGTTTCGGGGGACAGAGAAGTAGATAGAAGAGATTAGGGCTCCCTTAGATTGAGGAGGCCAAGTCGTGTGTGGAAAGCCTTGGAGGAGAGTGGAGGAGAAAACACCCCTACCTGAGTGCCTGGGTGATCATGAGCATGCAGATGGCCTGTCAGAAACCCAGAACTTGAGCCATATTTGGGGGCAGGACAGTGTGTGACATGGGTAAAGGATGGATGTGCTCAGGGCTGAACACCAGTGCTGGCCTGCTATGTGACTTTGAGAAAGTTACTACCCTTTCTGAGTTAGCTTTCTCATCTATAAAATGGAGGATAAAGCAGGGAGGTCCCCACAGAATTGCTGTGAGGATTAAATCAATACACGTATTTAAAATGTTTAGCATAATGCCTGGAATGTAATAAAATTTTAATGCCAGCTAATGTCCCAACACTTTTCTATTCTTTCTGGGAAACCTTTGAGCTGCTGTGAGGATTGGATGTGGTCACACACGAGCTGCTCAGCACAGTGCCTGGCACACAGCGAGTGCTCAGCTAGTGCCAGCTGATGCTAGCATGACTACTGTATGCCTTTTGGAAAGAAAACATGCCACACTCTTGAGTCAGTCTTGGCTCCACCTCTTCTTAACACACACGCCCATCAATCACAAGTCCCTGTCCATTCTGCCCCAACCCGTGCTTGTCAGGCCCTGCCCTGCCCTTTTGGTAATAAGGCGGAGCTTGACCATCTCTCATGTGAATATCACGCCAGCTGCCCCTGAACATTCCGGCAGCTCATCCACCCCACCCCTAGTCTGCCTTCCAGAGAACCTGGACTGAAATTCTGATAGTATGATCTTCAGTTCAGAATCCTGCAGGGCTCAGTACCAGCCAGATGACAAAGGGTGCTCAGGATCACTCGGACTCTGACTTTGAACTTCAGTTTCATCTTCTGCCCTGGTCAAGTTGACAGCCACCACCTAATAAGGCATAGGGAGCCTTATTAGGCTGTCTTAGACCTTTGTGCCCACTTTAGTAGAACATCATTTCTTTCTTTACAGGCCTGACACTTCTTACTGATGCTTCCTGCTTGATCATGTATGGAGACCAAGGAGTTGGTGAAGCTTCCCCAACTGCAGCCTGGCCAAGGCTTCATGGGCTCCCGTTGAGCCTGGCCCCTTGGGGACCACCCCCACCCCCGTTGCCTTGCTTATCTGAGCTCCTCAAAGCAGCCTTGGCCTGCTCCTGCATAGATGTTCCTGCCTCCTGCACAGGCCAACATGGATCTCAGGGCATGCTGGGAATGACTGAATTGAATTCTGACACAGACCTGTCTCTGTTTTATAGACAAAAAGCTGAAGGAACATTCCCTCCTGGGAATGGCTCAGCTAAATGCCTTTCAAAGCCTCTCTAACCCCCAAATTCTTGGTCTAAGTTTTGAGCAAGGAAGAGGCAGAAACCTGGCTCAGAAGTACTTGTGCTTGGTGGGCAGATAGAAAGAACACTGCATTTCACAACTGGGTGGCAAGTATTCTGACTGGCAGTGAAGGTGCTGAGGCCCACAGTGTTCAGAGCTAGGAGCTCTTTCCTATCAGTCCCTGAGGACACCCTCAAGGGCTGAGGTGGTTGTGCTTTGGAGCAGTACCATCTGGTGCTTCTATGGAGGTGGGGAGATGTGAGACAGCCGAGCTGCCCAGAATGCTGGCCTTGGGACATGACTGATTTATTTATTTATTTATTTATTTATTTATTTATTTATTTAATTTATGCATGTGTGCGTGCACGTGTGTGTGTGTGTGTGTGTGTGTGTGTGTGTGTGCACATGCATGGTCAGAGTACAACTTTCAGGAGTCAGGTCTTTTCCTTCCTCCATGTGAGTCCTGGGGCTTGAACTCAGGTCATTCAGCTTAGCAGTGTTTTTACCAGCTGGGTCATCTCACTGGTCCCATGACCAAATTTCAAGCTGTAATTTAAAGCCACATGTGGCAGCACATCAGGCAGCTCAGATCCAGCATGTTCCATCACTGCAGAAGGTTCTGTTGGGTTGAAGTGCCCCAGGCCCCTTCCTTTCTATCACAATGAAGTCCCACAGGAGGGGGTGCTCTAACATAGGCCAGCTTGCTGTGTGACCTGATAAATCTCTCCACCTCTCTGGGGTAGACCATTCATAAACAAGGGGACAGACTATTTAGCTTTCCTTCCTTCCTTCCTTCCTTCCTTCCTTCCTTCCTTCCTTCCTTCCTTCCTTCCTTCCTTTCCTTTTTTTTTTTTTAAAGAAGGCTTTGAGTCTAGGACTTGGTACGTGCTCACCTTCCCTTGAAGGAGAGGAAAGGAAGTCTTCACTGTGTCTGCCTTGTGGTCCATCTTTCCCTCTGCTGACCCCAACCTTCCACCACCCAGAGCACAGCTCCCAGCGACCCAGAGAACTTTTGTGTTTACCGCTTAGCACTTGCTGTACAGGTCTCTGACCTTCTTTAGAAACTTTTTCTTTATGAGTTTATTTTGGCTTGTGCTGAGCATTCATAAAATTCCTAGGGAACTGGAGGTTTAAATGTTGGGCTTGTAAAAGGAGTAGGTGGGCGGAGAAGGGAGTGGGCAGAGAGGGGCGGGGCTACAGCCCTTTCCATTCTCCACTCAGGTCTCACCAGTGCCTGTGAGTCTTGGGTCCTCTGGGTTATGAAAAGTGAGAAGAGGTGAGAGAGGGGGCTGTAGGGCCGCCAGTAGGAGGAGCCGCAGGCCGGGGAGGGCCCAAGTAGAATGCATTTTCTGATAAAGGGTCCTGCTGGCTGGCCTTGGGTTTTCTTGTCATTCATCTCCTCCCTGGCCAGGCGGCTCCCCGGCAGGTTGGAGGCAAGGATGAACGCCTGAGCACAGGGCATATGAAACAAATTAGGTCTCTGTTACAGCCACCCAGAGGCGGGTGATGGATGGGGCCCATGCTCAGCAAAGCTAATTGGCAACACACAGAGACATCCAAGAAAGTATATTATTTTGCCAGACTTCGGAGTCATTGGCCTTTTTTTTTTTATTGTAGAACATTATACAGCCAGAGATAAAAAGCACAGTGAAAGTTTTAAATCTAATAAAAGCATTTGACTGCAGAGTAAAAATAACATACACAGAGTTTGATTTGGATTCAGGTTTTATTAATGTTCTTTCATTGTAAAATGTTTCCAATTAAAAAACAATTCATAGAATGCCACATTAATAAACAGCTTGTCTTTCTGAAGAGCCAGAGATGCTTTGATAGACACACACAGATACACACACAGATACAGACACACAGACACACAGATATACCATACACACATACACAATATATACACAAACTAGACACACAGACATGCATACACACATACAGATACATACACACACATACATACATACATACATACATATATACACCATCAAACATATACACAAACACACACCACAAACACAAAGATAAACACTACACACACAGACATACATCTTACACACACACACACACCACTGTGTCTGAGGTTGTTAGAACAGCATTGAATATATTCCAAATTGAGGTCAGACCTGGGCAGAGCAGGTAAAACTCATGAATGAGTTTGTTGAAAAGGTACCTGAAGTTTATTCAGTGTCACCCACCACAAGAACTTCCAGTGATGCTCAGACTGGCTCAGTGTGACCAGCAGGGATCCACATGGTATTCTGGGCCTTGGTTTGCCTATTTGTAAAATAAGACTTTTGGCTTCTGAGGATCTCAGAAATTCTCTAGGAAATCGAGGAGAATGACTCTTATTACTATTGCTTGTCTTCAAATAATTTTAATTTTTGCTTTAGGACATTTTGACTAAATCTAGTATTGATCAGTGGTGGAAAGACAGCAAACCAGAGACAGAACAAGGAATAGGCTCTCGTACTTCGTCAGAGTAACTGGTCATGGGACTTACCCCAAAGGGAAGTTGGTCGACAATCAGGTGTCATCTTCATGTTGGGGGGTGTGGGGTAGAAGGAGGCAAGTGTTAGGTTTTTGACCACTGGTTTTTGAAGGTGGAGAGCTCTGGTAAATGAATCAGTTCCTCTACTAATCCCCAGCCAGTTATTTTTTACGATAACTGGTCATTTTAGCTCAAGTACTTGCTTAACTATATCCAACTGTTTTGTTTTCTGCCCCCTCAAGTGGAGTTTTAACGGCAGAGAGAAAATACAATTCTAACAGGCTACTTTTTTTTAGATGGCTTAAGCTATTGGGCCCATGAGGCTGGCCAGGGGTTTCAATTTGGGGAGGAAGTTCACCTCTATCTGGGAGGCACCAGTCAGCCCAAGGGAGCAGGTCACAGACCTGAGGACAGCCACCTCCTCTGTGATGGCTGGGAGCAGGGTTTTGTTCTACGGGGCATTGTGGAGGCAGAATGAACTCTACCAATATCTGGACCCTACTGTAGCTGTCCCCCCCGCCCTGCCATGTGCACCTCCCCAGGGCAAAGAACAAAGAGCTGGGATGAGAGTCAGGACACACATGGAACCGGGTTTCCAGAGCCTCTGCTGCCCCCAGGCCAGTGCAGTCTGCTCAGCATCAGCCCTGGGCAGTTGTGGAATCAACTTCTCAAAAGGCAGAGGAAGGAAACAAATGTGTCTTTCCTGTGCACGGCTCCAGGTCCTGCTTGGGCCTGTCCTTCCTCACAGCTCAGATGCCCAGGTGGTCTTCTGAGGTTCACAGTGTTAAGTCTCAGTCTGGGTTTCCAGGGGGAACAGAATCTGCACATCTCTGCAGAACTGTAGGACCTGATGGTTCATCCCCCCCTCATCCCATCCCATCTACTGCATAACCCCGCACGTCAGCTGGCCTGGCCTGGCAGTGACCACCACCCACAGCTCACCTCTTTCCACCTTCTCAGGGCCTGGATAGCCTTTGAGTAAACAGATAGCCCAGTGAGGTGTGTGATCAATTAGCTTTGCTGAAAATATAATCATTTTGTTATTCCAAGCTGATGAGGAGGCCTCTTCGGCCTGCTCTCCCAGCCTCCACATGCCAATCAGCCCGTGTCACCGATATAATTTTCCACATAAACACAACCTTTGTGCAACATCTACTCTTGTAAATAGATGTAATTCCCAAACCAAATAACGTACTTGGAGGGGAAATGGATATTATGCATGCAAAAAAGAAAAGCTGGTGATTTTTACACTTTCCAGGCAACAAAAGATTACCCCTAATTGCAAACGTGGAGGGGGCTGGCGGGGCAGGGGCAGCTGCAGAGAGGCTGGGGAGGCCTGCCTGCTCCCAGGCAGATTTTTTTTCCTCCCTTTGCACATGTGTGAGTGAGCAAAGACCACCAGGAACTGCCTAACCGGGGATTTGTCCTATTTAGGCACTGGGAGAACGTGGTTGTTGTTGTTGCTATCTGAAGGGAAATGGAGTTACTTAATTATAAGGTTTGGTCTCTCCTGGCAAGGAGAACCCTAAACCATATACATCCTGTTGAAGCATTTCCCCCTGTGTTCCTGCTCAGAACAGCCTTGGTGGGCCGTGGACCTCGAGCCTCTGAAATACACTGGTGCGCCTCCCGTTTCCATGGATTCTTAAATTAGATGTTGAAGGCAGTGGAAGCTGCGGGGCAGGGAGGGGGTGAGAACAGCACAGAACCCACTGTGTAACCCCAGCCAGGTCCTGGGCTCTCTGGAGTATTACAGAAAGGAAGGCTGAGATGCTTCTGCCTGGGCCTCTCACCTCCCTTTCCTCCTTAATCCCCAACCCATGCAGTAGTAAGAAGGCCCTTGGAGTCTTAGCCTGCTCAGGGTCCCAGCCCAACTGTGAGGGGCAGAAGGAAAGCTCTGAGGGAGTGAGCAGCCATCAGGACATCCCATGTAGCTGGGTGGCTGCTCAGTGATGTTGGGAGCCAAAGGCTCTTGGGCCTCTATGGCCTCCTCCAGGTATTACCTCTGTGCATCTAAAAGGTCATGAGGATGTAATTGCAACAAGGAGTATTTCTGACGTTTGGGAAGATGCAATATTAGCAGGTAAGTAATGACATTGTGGCCTCAAGAAAACCTTGATGCTTTTTCAGAGTACTGATGGATCTTTATTAGTCTGAACTTGAAACAGTGATGGAGAGTAAGGAAGTGCCAGTCTGTGGGTCTTTGTACCCAAGGGAGAGAGGGAGCAAGTGGGCCTAGGCTGCAGACAAGGAGCAAGCAGTGACTCTTGAGGTCCTTTCTGGGCCCCATTCCTGGTTCCAAAAGGTGTGTGTAGCCCCATAATTGTCTGCTACAAAAGATTCTTCTTTTCGACTTTCTTCCCAACCCCCACGAAACTCAGCTAAAGAACTTTCCTCCTGAGTGTCACTTTGGTCCTGGCTCCTGAAGCCCCCTCTGAAACGTGTTAGCTGTATGAGATGGTTGTCATGGGGGCCCTTGGTGGAGAACAGAAAGGGAGAGGGCTGCCTTTAAAGGACAGAGACTGGGATGCGGACACAGGCAGATGTTTGGAAACCCAGCAGTTGAGGAGGGGTCTTGTGAGGGAGCTGCTGATTTCTCACCTAACCCTGGGTTTGGCACTTCCTCCCAGCTCCTAGGATTCAGGCTAGATGCACCACCCCTCTTTGAGTCTCCTTTCCTGCTACTGCAAAGATCTTGGCCTGCGGAGGGGGCAGAACCTGATCCTGGGGATCCTGGGGATCCCTCAACTCCATGTCACTGCAATTTAATTCTTGTCCTTGGAAGATTAAATGACTTTGTATATCAAATAATGAAATCTTAAGAGAAATGTTAGGAAGTATAACATAGTATATTTTAATCACAGAACTAAGAATCTTGGAATTAATAGAGTCTTCAAAGTGTAGACTGTGGAATAAAAACATCTTTGCATTGCAGTTAGAGAAACCTGCAGTTCTGGAATCATGTTGTCAAAGGTCTTGAAAATTTTGTTTTAAAATCACATAAATGCCCTAAATCTCAGTATCACAAAACCAAAACATGAGAATGAAAAAAACGTTAGGATTATGGAACCATAATGTGATTTTTGTAGGGCAATAGACACACAGAAGAATAACTGTAGAGCATCTCAGAATCATGGTCTCTCACAATCAGAGACCTCAGGAATGGCAGGGAACACTGATTAATAGAATCTTAGAACCAGAATATCAGTATCATGCGATGGCAGAACTGGAGCATTCTAGCAGTTTATAGACTCTTTGGATACAGCTATTTAGAGATAATTTCATTTACAGATCATTGGAATAAGTGTCCTTTTTTTCTTTTGGGCTTTTGATACAGGGTCTCCCTATAGCTACAGGCTGTCCTGGAACTTACTATGTAGACCAGGCAGGCCTTGAACTCACAGAGATCTGCCTGCCTCTGCTTCCTGAGTGCTGGGACTAAAGGTGTCTGCTACCATGCCTGGCTAAGTGTCTTTTTTTCTTTTCTAGGAAAGTATAAGATGTATGAAGCCCAGAATTTTGGAATTTCAGGATTTCAGACTTTAGCCTTGAGGAATTTCAGGGGCGAAGAGGGGTTTGGAAGTCTTTCGGCTCCATACCCCACCCAGTCCTATTTGTGCCTGTGCATGCACAGTTACATGCATGCAAGTACATCTTGGAGATGTGGTGCTTACGTCTAGACAGCAGAGTCTAATTTTATTATTCCTCTATCCTCCAGAGCCACCGGCTTCATTTTCTGTCTCCTTTCTCTGCTCTGCCTCCTAACATGGCAAATTCCTACCCGCCTATTTCTCAAGAGACAGATTAGTTTCTTTCTGCTAGTCATACATTGTTCTAATTCACCATGCTATGGCTTGCAAAACAAGACTATGACTAACACGTTAGTGAAATGAAGCTTTGACTCCTCTGAGATGTGGGCGGGGTGGGAGGGTTCGAAGAAGAGATGGGGCAGAAGTGTGTGTGTGGCCTATGACAGAGACGGCAGCAAACAGGTCCTCCTAGAAGCCACAGTGCCCATTCTTTCTCAGTAGGAAGTGGGAGCCTTGGCTGTGCCTGGAAGACCAGCCTTACCTGTCTAGGTGAGCGCATACTTGAACCTATAGACCATTTCATGCTTATTTATTTTATGATCCTCATGGTCTGGGATTTACACAAATCCAACAACATGTGGATTAGATAATTTGCTGGGCATAAACAGCGCTGATGGTTATCAGGTTTGGAAGCAATTAAAGCTGGGTTGATGAGGATGGTTTAGCTATGAGTTGATGATGGTATCCAAGGCCCTCAAGAAACTTCCAGGGGATGTGGAGGCTCTTCGTCCAGCCATAAATCCCTTCAGGGGACAGCCCAGTGGAAGGGGTGGTCAGACAGCAACAGGAGAAGTAATGCGCAGGGTCCTATTACATAGAGTAAACTAAAACCAAAACAAACCCAGCTTTGGAGGTGCCCTGATGCTTTAGGAAACACTGGCTTCGTAGTGAATCCAGTCCAGAACACTCTGAAAGGACTAGCCAAAGACAAACAGCGGGCTGTGGAGCCTACTGCCATCTGTTCAGGTGCCACAAACACAGTGGCACACAGCCTTTCCTCTGGCTGCTTTCAGGAGTCCCAGGGCACCCAAGTTCACCTAAAAGATCTGACCTCCGCGGCATTGCACGACACGGGTGCACAAACTTGCATGCAGACAGTACATTCATACACATACAGAAATAAATAAAATTAATAATAAAAAAAAAAGATCTCAGGATGCCTTAGCAAAGGTGACTGTGGGCCGGAAATCCCAGACATCGGGCAGCTTCCCCACATGGAACACAAACCCTTTTAGCAATTTCAAATAATTTTCTTAACGAGCCATTTAGTTTAGAGATTGCAAATCTTCACAGCCAACCAAGTCACAGTGCTCACTGGCTTCTAAGAATACCATTTCAACGGAGCTGAATTTTTTTTTTTCCAAAACTGAAAATGACCAAGTGGCAGAAGACCAAAGCCTTCAAGTGCACAGCAGTTTTGCTTACCTGCTGTGTGCCCCTCGGCAGTCACAACTCCTCTCTGATCCCAATAAGCCCACCCACAAACAGGAAGTTGTGTTATATAATGTGGGAGCAAAAGTATTAGAAACAGGAAAAGAACAATTTGGCTTTGTTTCCTTTTTATGAGTTGAATTTCAAACTAGTCGTCAGGCCAGTGCTTCTATTAGTCAGGCCAGGCCAGTGTTTCTATTTATTTTAGAGGCAGCTCAACCAAGGGTTGCTGCTTTCACGGCTCTCGTTTTTGATTTCCGATGCTAAACAGCAAAACCTCCACCCCCAAACTTCATAGGCTGTAGCTATTGTACACATTTTCCAGTGATGTGGTGGATTGTGTTCATACACATGACAAATGCCTGCTCAGTTTTGAAAGAAACAAGGTAGGAAATGTGGAAGAGCATAGGGTGGCAACTTAGGGCTTAAGAGGTCTGACTCGGTTTCCCCATCTATAAAATGGGGGGAGGGAGGGAAGTAGGAAAAATCTCAAGATTTTCTTCTGTTCCTAAACACAGCCCCTAAACATGATTCTGAACCAGGGTGTTGGGGGACACTTCTCCTCACACATCTCAGAGATCACCAGTGCCAATTCTGGTGTGGACACTAATAGAGTCCAGGGAAGGGGAGGACCTTCACAAAGTAACAATGCCAGCATCTCATTTGTGGGCAAATCCCTTCATGTTCCAAAAGTCCATGGAGGGGTGAGCTGGATGAATACTGGTTTATTTTGTGTGTGTGTGGGGGGGTGAGAGTTCTATTGTCACAGTCTTGGTGGAAGTGGGTGGACCTGTCATCAGTGAGTCAAAGAGGCACTGGAGAGGGGAGTTCTGGGATCTATAGCCCCTCACAGGACCGCAGGGCTCAGCCTAGGCACTAGGAGGGCTTCCCTAAAAGTGCTGGGTGGTTGGTGGGGTTCTTGATTTGAATTCTGGCTTTAACTCCATGACAGTCCCAACTGTCCTTTCATGGTGATCAGGATGAAGTTTATTCCTGAAACATTCAGCATTGGATCTTTCTGGAATTCAGATGGAGCTGAGATAGGAGGCTGGTATGAGGACAAGGCCAGAACCCGCTCACCTTGGCCCCATAGCTAACAGTCATAGATAAATAGCTGAGTTTTTAGGTCTTTAACAAGGGGTCAGTCCAGACAAACAGCAGGTCAGCCTCACTGGTAAGTTACAAAAATGGACAGGGTAGAAAGATGACAATATCAGTTTGGCTTTTTAAAAAGGTAACCATGGGCTGGAGAGATGGCTCAGTGGTTAAGAGTACTGGCTGCTCTTGTAGAAGACCTGGGTTTGGTTCCCAGCACCCATATGGCAGCTCACAACTGTGCATAACTCCAGGGGAATCCAATGCCCTCTTCTGACCTTTGTGGGCATTGCACAACATGGGTGCATTTAGATACATGCAGACCTAACACTCATAAAATAAAAATAATAAAAATATATTTTTAAGTGATATAAATTGTTTTATTTTTTCACAGGAAAAAACACTTGAATTTCACATCAGATCACAAACAAAAGGAATCAAATCCACATGCCAAAAGCACAAAGAAAAATCAACAACATGGGAAAAGCAAATAAGAAATCCCCACCAAACCCTATCAGTCCCAAAAAATGCTAGAGAGATGGCCTAGCGGTTAAGAGCACCAACCGCTCTTGCAGAGGACCCGGGTTCAATCCCCGGCACCCACATGGCGGCCGAGAACCGTCTGAAACTCCCATTCCAGGAGAACTCCAGTTCCAGGGGAATCCGACACCCTATTCTGACCTCTGCGGCATTGCACGACACGGGTGCACAGACCTGCATGCAGACAGTACATTCATACACATACAAAAATAAATAAAATTAATAAAAAAATACATTTTTTAAAGGTAGCCATGTAGCTGGGCATGATGGTTCAGGAGGCTGAGGTAGAAGAGTGGTAGGCCATCCTGGGATACATAGTGAGTTCTAGGCAAGCCTGGGATACATAAAGAAACCCTATCTCAAACAAAATGAAAGAGAACAACCCCAGTGCCACTTTCTCAGTTGTTAAGAGGAAACAATGAGCACTTCGTGGGCACAGTTGCCCATCTCACTGAAGCAGCAGAACACATGACAGGCCAGAGCTATATACATAGATGCAGACCTTTGGTTTAGCATGAGGTGAGGCCCCTTCTCCTGCTGTGGACTCTCAGGATTACAAAGTTAGAAATTATGGAAAGGGGTCTTGGGGAATCTCTTAGCCTTGTCATGGGAGGTGGAGGCACCCAGGGTCCTTAACAAGATCCATAGGGCTTAGGACTCCTCTTCCTGCAACTGATGCCCTTCGGTGGCAGTTCTTCATCCTGTCTCACTAGATTTTCTCTTGCTACAGGGCCAACCTGGATGTTTCTTCTTATGGAAATTCTCCTCGGGTGAGTGTACTCTTCCCCTGAGAGGTAGCAGAGGGTCTGGGCCGTGGGTGGGTGGGGGGGCTGGGGCGGGGGGAAACTCAGGAGGGCCCTCTTGATGTTTGGTGAATAAACACTTGAGTTTCTGGCCTGTTACGTAGCCTTTCAGCACAGGAGAGGCCAGATGAGCTCAGGGGAGTTCCCAAGACACATGAAGAGGCCGAGGCCTGGGGGCTGAGGCCAGGCAGGCCCAGCTCTGCACAGCCAGTCGAGTCAGCATTTGCAGGCCCTGGAGCTTCACACCTTTGAAAGGCTCCAGAGAGGCCCACAGGAAAAATAAACGGTTCCTTCCATCCGTGGCAGCTTGGCCATCCTCAGGGGCTGCTTGTCACACATAAAGAAACCCCGTAAAAGGGCCCACTGTTTCCTTTTCCACTCCATGAAAGGATGTGCGTAGGCCTCATAGGGCTGCTGGGGGTCTTATCCACAGGAGCTCTTGGTCTAGCCTGATCTAGCCTGATCCCCAGGCATTCACCCTGCTCAGATATCAAAATGCCTGCCTTGGGGTTTGATTAAGGCAACATGCATATGAAAATGCTTGGTAGTGGGATGTGCTGCATCAAGAGCTTTCTCCTTGTCTGTCACCTACAGCCAGAGCACCTGCAGCAGCCCCAGCTCCCTGCTCTGGACCTGTGTGAAGAGGAGAAATGGGACAAAGGGCTCAACGCTGCTGATGCACAGAGGGTTACCATGGGGTCCTCTTCCTTTCATGGATTGTTCTGTTCCTCCTCCCCTCTGGGTCCCAGGCACATCATCTCACATGGTGATACTCTCTTGACTTGGTCGAGAATGCTATGATGATGATGATGATGATGATGATGATGATGATGATGATTTCAATGCCAGGGGTCTTGCCAAGCTTTGCTATACCACAGAGCTGCAGGAGAGACCAGATCACAAGACATGGAAAACCACCAGAAGGAATGCAATGATTAAAGAGTCCGTTGTCTCAGGCCTGTCTCAAAGCACAGTGGTTCAGGTGGGAGCACTGACAGCACTGGGAGCACTGGGCATCAGGGAGGGCTTTCTAGACAGCCTGATGGAAGCAAAAGAGCTCAGTTTCCATCCAGGTCTAGTGTGCTGCAAATGCTTGAGGCCCAGCCTTTCCCTGGCTCTCGATAAGTTGAAAGAAGGCCCTGGAATGTGAGCCTTCTCCTGCTGGGCTTTACTGAGCTGGGAAGGGAGGATTCTAAGGAGGACCGAATGAGAGGATGGGGAATGTGAAACCATGTCCTTATCTGAATGCTCCGGCAGGGTGGATGGCTGTTTCTAGATGTGGTGAACTCCCTGTCACAGCAGGTGTTCAGAGAGACTGGGGGCCTGTGGCAGGTACAGGGGAGGATGAGGCACAGATGGGAGGTGTGGCTGCCTGAGTGATACAAGTGTGGGGTCAGCCTTGAGTTCTGGCTTTGCAGTCTACTCAGTGAATACAGATGAGGCTGCCCACCCTCCCAAGCCCACCTTTCTCATAAATATTACAGTAATCTCCACTCTGACTTGTTTGGGGGGTAAATGAGGCAACACATGGAAAGCGTTTGGCCCAGTGTTAGGAACTTGGTGGGGGTCCCTAGTGTCCAAACTGAGATTCTAAGATCTGACAAGTCGAATTTTATAGAGATTAAGATCCTGCACTTCAAGGATTCTAAAATTATGGGAAGTGATCCCATTTATTTAACACATACTTGTGTTGCTCCTATGAGGGAGAGCCACTCTATGAGACAGCTGCTACTACCCTAACTTATAAGGAAATTGGGGCAGGGAGAAAGTTAAGTAATTTGTCTACAGCCACACAGCTAAGGAAGAGGTAGTGTCAAGGCTTGATTCAGGTTCCAGAGTTTGTACATATAAGATTCTAAATTTGCAAGATAAAAAGAACTCTCAATTCCTAGGATTCCAGAGAGGCAGAAATTATGAAACTTCTGTTTATTTCTTTTTCATAGTGTGTGTGTGCGTGCGTGTGTGTGTGTGTGTGTGTGTGTGTGTGTGTGTGTGTACATGCCACAGCATACACGTAGAGGTCAGAAACAACTTTGGGGATTCAGTTCTTTCCTTCCACCATGGATTCTGAGGATTGAATTTAGATTATCAAGTGTGTGCAGCAAGTGCCTTCACACACTGAGCCATCCTGCCAGTCTGAGATTATGGAAGTTCAAAGTAATAATAACAAATATCCAGAATGAGGTGGTTCTAAATGGCTCTGCAGGTCAACAAAGCCTCTGCACAGGGCCTGGTGGTGAACATCTCAGGCTTTGCAGGGCAAAAATCCCCATCACAAAGATTCAACTTTGTAGCTGATATTAAAAGAAATGAATGTGGCTGGGGCCCAGAAAAGGTTCCTGAGGAAAGCAGGCGGCAGGTGGATTTAATCCTTTAGCAACACTTTGCTGATGCCTGATCTCTAGTTAGGTCAAGGGACCGTAGCTCTGTAAGTGCCCTGGTGGGTGCTCCCTTCAGGACTGAGCTCCTCTGGATCCTAGCTCACCCACCCTGGAGAAGCTGTGCAGTGGCCAGGCCATTCCCCAGGGTGCCGGGCCTCTGAGTGTGGCTTTCCCTTTCTGTCCTAGAGAAGCTGCTGAATAGCCTCCTCTGCAGTGCGCAGTCTCATTACTCTCTGCTAGAAAACAATGTTAATTTTCCCCAAGCGGGAAGCAGCTGCACTTGTGAGCCGGGCTCATTTTTGCTGCATGAATATTTATGGCTTGTCCCTTAATTAAGCCCAGAAACACAATCTATCTTCCTAACAGGGGCCATGGAAGACTGGAAGGCTATGTCAGGAACCAGCCACTTGTGCCCATGAAGTAGGGTTGTCAGTGAAACATTTGTTTCCAGAGGCACTTACCCAGGGCCAGGGTCCACAGCAGTGGTGGGTGGGCATTTCCTGGAGGTCAAGCACCCTTGGTATGGTCATGTGTTGGTGCCAGGGGCTGTCTGGGCCACCTTGCTGGGCAGGGATGGGTGGTAGTTGTTCCAGGACTGCCAGGGATAGCACAGAGGTGGCATCAGGCCACTGTCCTAGTGAGGGTGACTCAGGTCTTTCCCTACTGGGGCTCACAGGGCACTGTAGTGACAGCTACAGAGAGAGAGAGAGAGAGAGAGAGAGAGAGAGAGAGAGAGAGAGAGAGAGAGAGAGATTCCCAGTGTGGGAACTGGGAGAACTGGGCTTGATGTGGATCCTGCAAACATGGGAGTTTTGAAACCTCAGTCCCTCCCCTGGGGGTTCCAGCATCATCTACCCTATGAAGTCTTCACTGGGAACAGACAGAAATAAGGGGTTTAGGGGGAATGGACTCTGAGATTTGCTTTCCTCTACATTGCCTTCCCTTAAGCCCACAGAGTCAAACAGAGCTGATCATGCCCCAGCCCAGTAACCTTGAGGGTTTCCGGAAACCATAAATCTTGCTTTTTCCTTGCAGGGTCCTATCTCCAGAGAACAACTTGGGCCCTCATATCCTCTTCCCCAGAGCCAATAAACCAAGCAAACACCATAAACTCCTCACCCACCTGAGCTCTGCACCCTCCCCAGCAGAGTCAGGCTGTAGTCAGGAACCCAGGGCTTCACCGTGCGGCTCTTTTCCATCCTTTCCTTTAATTTCTCCCCGTCTTCCTCTTGTCGATGATTCTCCTTCCACTTCTTTGCAGCACTGGGGGCCCAGCTTGTGTTCCCACCCCCTCCTGGCTGCCGTGGGGCCTGGGTGAGGAAGATGCTTTCCCAAGGCGGGTCTGGCCCCAGGGTGCAATCATCCCAGGCCTTAGCAACGGTGGCACACCTTGTAAACTCAAAAGTCAACAAGACCTGGAAGTGGAGGAGACCCTTGAGCTGGAGAAGGAAGTGGAGGGGAGTGGTCAGGCCTTGGCTGGGAAGTCGGTCAAGGGTGGCTTCAGTGCCCTCTGCCCCACCTCAAGCTGGGCTGCTGCACCCCTGGAGCCTTGGGACGTCCTGTTTGCTCTCACCTTCATGTCCCAACCTCAGATCTGTTCCCACAATAGCCTGGACCTGGAAGAGACCTTCAAAACCACCTGTCCCACCCCCGCCACAAAAAGTGGAGAGCACCTTGCTTAAGGTCAAGGTCAGGCCAGGCAGGAGAAAAAACAACCCCGGGCTGCAGCAAGAAGGCCTGGTGTCGACTGAGTCCAGACTTTGGTCACATGCTGAGGCCTGACCTTATCTTCAGGCCTTATCTCTCTCCACAGGTCTGTGTGGATATAAGAATGACCACAGCTTCCTATAGCACATCCCACTTACAGGACCACTCACTGCTATTTGTATTCAGGACACCATTTTCACAAAGAAAGGATGCTGGGCCCTTACCAGTTTGGGAATCTGATGAAACAAGGGCCTCAAGGACACTTTGTGAAGCTTGAATGTAAAGTAGGGTTATACTCCAACCCTTGCATATATACCCAGACAATCCCCTCTGTTTTTTGAGGGGGAAACAAGATTTGGATTGTGAAGGCGTTTTATTAGCCAGATGTGTTTACATATGAGCAACTAAGTGTTGAGTGGCTCTTATTGTTTTTGTTACTATTTGATGTTTGCTGTTCTTCCTGCCTGGCTAGAAGGATCAGCTGTTCCAGCAGTTAGGAGCAAATTCTCCCAGGTCAAAGGGGCTAAGAAGAGGCTCACGAGCTCAGCTGGGGTCCTCAGGACAGGAAACTGCAGAATCAGGTGGCCCAGTATAGTAAGCTTGTTAACAGGTTGCAACTATGGCACTTGGGGGCTTAACAGCTCCACTGTGAGACAGGTGGGCCCAGGCACCTGAGAGCCCAGGCTTGGCTGCCAGCCTTCTGCAGCCCCACAGAGACCCCAGATCCCTGCCTGGGAGAACCAGGTAGGCTCTGTTGAGTGCTGGCACACCCAGGTCTCTGCCTCTAAACACTCTGCTTTCAATTCTGACAGCACCTTTGCTTTGGGAAGAAAAAGTTCATCTACTTATTCTTTTTTATTAATTTGACCATCATAAAGCTTTGTTACAGCCATATGGGCATGTGTGGCCCAGTGGGGAATATTTACCACCTTTTGGTGCATTTTCCTTCTGGGTGGAGGGGACAGAGAGAAAATCACACTGTGTCAGGAACAGCCAACTTGACACTTTTGTATCTGCTTGCCCCAACAGCCTCCTTACAATTGGAGATGAGAAGCCAAGCCAGGTCTTCCTTGGGGTACAGAAAACTCTCTGGCCTGGCAATTCATTCCTCTGAGATTTGCCCTGAGCCCTCTCAAAGCAGTTTCCCCCAGCTACTTGGCTGGGCTATTCCCTATGCAGCTATGGTGTGATGTTTGTGGACACCCCTGTCTGTGCCATTCCACTATCTGGATTGCATTTCTTCCTCATGATTCCTGAAATCATATTCAGCCTTTGAGGCCCAGCTGAAGCTGAACTTAACCTGCCCCCATCATTCTAGGTGAAGCAATTTCCAGTTCAGGAGTTGACGATGAGCACTACTAGTGGAGGTTTATCAGAGTGGATGGATGATGGATGGATGGGTAGATGGATGATGGATGGATGATGGAAGAATGGATGGATGATGGAAGGATGGATGGATGGATGGAAGGAAAGATGGAAGGAAGGATGGGAGGATGGATGGATGGTGGAAGGATAGATGATGGATGGAAGGATGGATGGATGGATGGAAGGATGGATGGATGGAAGGATGGATGGATGGATAGAAGGATGGATGGAAGGAAGGATGGGAGGATGTATGGAAGGAAGGATGGAAGGATGGATGGATGGTGGAAGGATGGATGATGGATGGAAGGATGGATGGATGGAAGGATGGATGGACAGAAGGATGGGAGAATAGATGGATGGATGGAAGAATGGATGAATGGATGGTAGGATGGATGGATGGAAGGATGGATGGAAGAATGGATGAATGGATGGTAGGATGGATGGATGGAAGGATGGATGGAAGAATGGATGGATGGATGGATGGATGGTGGAAGGATGGATGATGGATGGAAGGATGGATGGATGGAAGGATGGATGGAAGAATGGATGGATGGATGGAAGGATGGATGGATGGAAGAATGGATGGATGGAAGAATGGATGAATGGATGGTAGGATGGATGGATGGAAGGATGGATGGATGGATGGAAGAATGGATGGATGGGTGGAAGGATGGATGGATGGAAGGATGGAAGGATGGATGGAAGGATGGATGGAAGGATGGATGGATGGAAGGATGGATGGAAGGATGGATGGATAGATGGAAGGATGGATGGATAGAAGGATGGGAGGATGGATGGATAGATGGAAGGATGGATGGATAGAAGGATGGGAGGATGGATGGATGGAAGAATGGATGAATGGAAGAATGGATGAATGGATGGTAGGATGGATGGATGGATGGATGAAAGGATGGATGGAAGAATGGATGAAAGAATGGATGGATGGATGGATGGATGGATGGATGGATGGAAGGATGGATAGAAGGATGGATGGATGGAAGGATGGAAGGATGGATGGATGGAAGGATGGATGGATGGAAGGATGGATGGATGGAAGGATGGATGGATGGAAGGATGGAAGGATGGAAAGATGGAAGGATGGATGGATGGATGGATGGATGGAGGGATGGATGGATGGAAGGATGGAAGGATGGAAGGATGGAAGGATGGATGGATGAAGGATGGAAGGATGGATGGATGGGAGGGGCTGATGTAACTTAATTATCTCTTCCCTATCCCTTGTCTCCTGAAATGTATCAGACCCAGGTTTTGGAGCTGGCAGAGGTTTGGCAAATGCTAAAGAATGACTGAGTTTGGAATGAGTGAATCCTTATAGGAAGCAGTCTTGGGACAGAGGCTAGTGTGATAGCTGTAAGATACGTGTCCACCCTGTGCCCTCAGCTTTCAGCTGAGAGGCCAGCCTTGTGTGGAGAGTTGTGCAATCTGTTCTATTGACTTACTTTTGTAATAAACATCTTAAGGAAGTCAGTACATGAATGAGAAATGAGGGGAGGGAGGAACATGCAAACAAAATAAGGGAAACAATGAGTATATAAAGGAATATTGAAACATTGATATGTAAATGAATATTGGAGGAAATAAAGTAAGGAATATGTGAAGGTCACTTATGAAGGACCGTGTCTTGCCATATGATATGGTATTTGTGGGCACAAGCCTAGAAGTTAAGGTCGTCCAAACTCAGTCCTGCTCCTGCTTCAGAGGTCAGGGACTACAGGCTTTGGGGATGAAATTTCTAGGTCCCCAGTCAGGGGGATCCCAAGATCATTTTGCATCCCAAGATCAGCACCACTGCCACAGCCTTGTCATCTTGGACCTAGAATTTGGCCTTAGGAGCAGGCTTCTGTGCTAAGGACTTTGGGGTGTGGAGTCTCAGGGCTGCAGGTTCAGGGTTTGCTCTGTGCTCAGGACCCTCAGAGCTCCATCCAGCAGCACACTAGGCTTCTCCCCATCAGATCTAAATCCCAGGGCTTTGGTGTCACTGTGTTCCTGCAGCTGGAGCAAAGCCTGCCATATAGAAGGTGCCACTGAAAATGTATTAAGCAAACAAGTGAAGCCTTTCTTCCCTGTGTAGAGCAGTCTTTTCCTGCTTGAACACTGAAGTAGTCTCTCCTCCGACCCTCGGCTTCCCTCTGATCCCCATCCTTCCTCCTGATCCCCAGCCTCCTGTCTGGCTTCCATCCTTCTGCCCAATTCCTCAGCCTCTCTCTAACCCCATCCCTGTTCCTAACTTCCACCCACCTCCCTCCCTGACCTCCACCCCCCTCCCTGATCCCCTGCCTGATCTCCAGTTTCTTCTTTGGTCTGGAATGATCTTTCCTCTGTGGTCTCTCTCTCTCTCTCTCTCTCTCTCTCTCTCTCTCTCTCTCTCTTTCTTTTCCCTCTTGACCCTATCAATGAACCTGTAAAATACAATGTTTTACACTTTAGAGATTATTCCAGACTTTGGAATATTTGAAGAGACTTTTGAAGTTGAAAATCTGAAATCTGAAATGCTCTAAACTCTGAAACTCTCCGAATGGCACCCTACTCCACCTGCAGGTGTAAGTGCGCAACCCTGCACACGCATTCTCTGTAAGCGGTAGTTCTGTTTCCCTTGAAGAAGGGCATCTAGTTGGGAGGTGCAATGGGGGGCAGCATGTGTGGTGGGTGTGAGGGGAGCAAGGAAAAGCATTTGGATTGCCTAGAGTGAGGCCTGGATTCGTGGACTTCGGGTGGCCAGTCCTGCAGGCACACTGATTTCAGCAGGAGAATACTGACCGGGAGACTGGTGAGAAAGTGGCTAAGATAAAATCACAGAATGTATTGCCTGGAAAACAGGAGTTCTGCTCATTCTGTGGACAGTGGGAAACTTCTGGGAGTCCTGGCAGCAAAATGCAAGCTGTTTCCAGGCTATGGAGAGTCTTGTGTGGTGGTAACCCTGCATTTTCAGGCTTCAACAGAATCCTTATTAACCATCTTGAGGACTCTGGTCCTCAGTCTGATGGGGAAACAGAAACACAGGAAGCTCATATACCTTCTTCAAGTCAACCTGGGGCAACAGGGATTCAAACTTAGGCCTAGGCAATTCACGTCTCTGGGTTTCGTAGGGCTCCCCAAACTTTTGGATATGAGCACCCTCATCAACTGGACCCCGCAGCAGCTCCTCGCTGGTCCCCAGAGCAGTCTCTGAGCTTCAGGCTGTGAATGGGGCCTTCACAGCCTCTTCTGAGCTTGGAAGTCAAGAAGAGAGTTCATAGTATTTTGGAAAACACATGTTCTTTCAAGGAAGAATTTTTTGTTTTTATTTCAAACAAGCCTGGTTGGTGACGAGTGCCAGGAGAGGTGCCCTGTTTTCCATCCCAACACCTATTTTCAGGTGGGGGCAGGGAGGACTCTAACCTGAAATGTTATTTCAGACTTTTCCCTGGCCTTGTGGCCTTTCCAGCCCACATGTCATGAGGCCAAGCATGACTCACCCTACATCCTGTTGCCCTTTCTGGTATGAGCACCTTTCAAAGTGGGAAAACCAGCCCACTTCGGGTCTTCCCCTCCTGTCCCCATAGATGGTCACTGCCTGATGTGAAGCTAATGAGCAGCCTTGCCTGGCACTCACGGCCACGCCCTGCAGAGTCAGTCCAGCTTGCCAAGGGCAGCAAACTCAGCAAACTCCTCCTTGCCCTCCACAGACAGAAGGCAAAATTGGTGTTTTTCAAATGTTCCCTGGCTACTTTCTGCCATCTGAGGCACATTCCAAAAAGGAGGAGGCCAGAAACATC
The DNA here is from genome assembly GCA_009823505.1 of Rhizomys pruinosus. Classification (NCBI taxonomy): domain Eukaryota; kingdom Metazoa; phylum Chordata; class Mammalia; order Rodentia; family Spalacidae; genus Rhizomys; species Rhizomys pruinosus. Next base: position 960,787 of record VZQC01010985.1, on the reverse strand, counting down.
TTGTCATCTGACAGGGTACAGACAGAGATGGATGACATGCCCCCCGCCAGAGAAGGACACATTCAGATACTCCCTGATAGCCAGCTGCCACTTTATTAACAGCAAAGATCCCATCTGAATCAGGCTGGGAAAGAAAATATTTATGCTTGCTTGTCGGGAGTTCCTTCATCTGTCTTCTGCAGGAGCCAGCCAGCGTCATCACGGGCTGAAGGAGGGTGATGTGTGTCCATGGGGCTGCCCCAGGCCCTTCTGCAGCCCAGCATGGGTGGAAATCCTCAAATGTCCTCAGGAAACCACTGGATGGGGACAGGGTGGAGGCTTTAGGAGTGCTAGAAGATGGGAGACCCCAGGAACGAGGACATCCAGAAGCCTGTCAGCCTGTGCCTGAGAGGATCTGCCGGACATGGTGGGCCGACACCTGTCCAGCCACAGCAACCAGAGAAGCCACTTTGTACTGAGAATGGATAACTTTGCTTTGTCAGTGCTCTGTGGCTCTGAGTCATTTGTCATTTAAATTCACACTGAATATTAAAATCAGTTTATATTCCTGCTCTACTCAGGGCCATTACTTTGAACCAAACATAAAACAACAGCTCTTTAGTAGTCTCAAGGAGGCCTCTGAATCTGCTCTCTGGGAAAGCCAGTAACTCAGGTAGAAGGTGCTGGGCTGAACAAAGCAGATGGCCCTGGGCAATGTAGGTTTGGGCCTGTAGCATTGGCAGAGAAGTATTCTCTCCAGCCCAGTGAAGTTTCTCTCTCCAAGCTCTAAATGATAAACCATTTATCCCTGCACACTGGAGTCTGAAGACCTGAGTTCAAATCCCAGTTGTGTCACTTAGCAACCCCGAGCACCTACTCAAGTTTGACTCTCATTTTTGATAAATGGAGCTAGGAAGACTCCCTGTGTTGCTGTCTTGAGAGTGTACAACACAGGGTCAGTGCTGTAAATGTTGATTATGTGGTGACTATGGGAGAGGTGGTGTGATCTCTCTAGAATGGTATCAATGTGTTTTTACTTATATGAGAATGAATATGTAGAAATACGTACCAGTGCAAGTCATATCTGCTAGTCTTCCAGGATGCTGTAACAAAACACCATGGCCTGGTGGCTTTAAACAACAGCTTTTGCTTTGCATAGACTGGGAGCTGGGGCATTCCAAGTCAGTGTATCTTTAGAGCTGGTTCCTTGGGAGGGCTTCTGTTTGGCTTCCTTGGCATCTCTGCACATGACGGGGAGAGCCTGAGACTGGCCTCTCTTCATCTTCTCATTAGGACACTAATACCATCATGGGGCTCCAGTCTTAAGAACTTGTGAAATCCCCTTCCAAACCCAGCCCCTAAAGTATTGTCACATGTGGTGTGAAGCTTTGGCATGAATTTCCAGGGAACACACTTAACCCATAACGACATCTGTATATAAGTTGAGGCTATGCAACATACAGGTGTGCTTGTGAACCTGGATGTTGCAGAGGCTCACTTACAATAGCTGCTGTGGGCACCCCAGCAGAGGGACACAAAGACTCTTTGGGCTGGGGAACCATCTACCTTGAGATCCTCACTGCAGGTACCCAAGGATTTGTCTTCTCTGGGAGCAGTTTTCCAGGGGAGAGGACATGGAACCTGTCCTTGATGGTATGGGAACCTTACCATTATCTAGCCTGAGAGCCATCCTCTTCTATACTGTGGGATCACTTGTGTCACTGATCTCCTTCTGAGCTCCAGCACGAGTGACAGTTGTTTAGCAATAGCCTGCTTGAAAAGCCTATGTGTTAGCATCCAGGCATGTGAATGCCACATCATCCTTCTGAGAAGGTACAGAGTCCTGGGCCCCATTCAGATGGTCAAGAGTCCCACCCAAACAGGCAAACACAACCCATTCTTCCCTGATAGGGTGCTTAACTAGCTAACAGCCTGGGTATTCTCTCTCTCTCTCTCTCTCTCTCTCTCTCTCTCTCTCTCTCTCTTTCTCTCTCTTTCTCTCTCTTTCTCTCTCTCAGGATTAGAATGCCCAGCACAAAGTTCTGTGTTTAGGCTCATAATCTGCCATTTATCTTCTCCAGCAAGAGTATCTCTGTGAGCAATGGGGCCCCACAGTGCTCCACAGCCACACTAGAACTCACTGGCAGAAATGGGGCTCCCAGCACAGAACTCCCATCCTTGTAGAAAGTTGTGGACCCAACAGTGCAGAACTTAGGACAGATTCACACACACACATGAATATAACATAAAGGCATAGCCACAAAAATTAGCCCAGAAACAGCACCTACACCACACACACACACACACACACACACACACACACACACACACGTATGTGTGTATATGTGGGAGAGGTCTAGACCCTACATAGGACACCCGTACATACACTCACTCAGAAACACATGGTTGCTTGCACAGGCACACCCTTAGGTTTATGCATGCAGCACACACATGTTTACAGGCTCCCAGGATTCTATACGGTAGGAAAGAAGCTTGCTTGAACAAATATTTCTATAGAAACAAAAATTCTCTGAAGCTTACATTAGTAATTCTCAATCAGAACTCTCATCGCTGTCAGGGCGAGGAGATGGAAGAGGAGAACAGCTAAGGTGTTTTCAGATATTCTGCTCACATGCGGACACTGTGTTGGAATTCTCATGGCACAGTCAATGGGGAGGCTTTGTTTGCTGGACTCCTCTGGGGCCCAGCATGTTGCTGAGCACAAGCCCCTGAATTTTGAAAGGCACCAATGTATAATGAACACAGGACATTTTTGTCATTAAAAATAAAATGACTCTTTAATTACTTATAGAAGAATGTATTGATCTGGTGAAAGCTTTTATGATTTTTGTAAGTGATGCCTTTTTTATTTTGTTGTTTCAAGAACAATAGCTTGGAACAAACTTTTCTTAGCTGATTCTCTTATTGTTTTTTCAATGTAAAGGAGCAGTAACAACAAAGGATGTACAACTTGCCCTGTAGATTTTGAGTCAACTACAGATGTTCCTGCCTGAGCTGAGAGGCATTTCTTGTTCCATTTCTTCCTGTTGCTGATTGAGGAACTATGGCCCAAGGTAGAGCTAGGCTACTGCCCAGTCATTTGTCATTTCTATGTTAAAGTATTCACAGCACACAGTGAGTGCCAAGCTGTACATATTATTGTCATCATAAGTTATTATCAATAGCTAAACAAGGCTAAGAATCCAGAATCCCCCTCTCCAACTGGTTTATAAGACTCATAATTTCTTTCCTAGTTGAGAAGACATTGAGGAGAGCAGTCAAAAGCTGGGCCCCCACTCAGTCCCATTGTCTTTGATTAAAACCTAGTTGATGAAAGCTGCCCATTAGTGAAGGAGTGCTTCTTTAACATGAAGGAGGACCTGGGTTCATCCCCAGCACCACAAATCAAACCACACCCTCACCCCAACCCTAACTGATATACAGAGAAAAGGTGAAGGGTTGTTGGGAATGGTAAGGGGTAGCTTCTTGACAGACTTTAGAGACCTCATCTGGGGAAAGTGGCTTCCACTGATGGTAGCATGTGCCACTTTGGAGGGCAGCCTTTGAAGACAACTTTGGACTTGCACAGGGAGGATGCAGCAGTTGCAGGTGGGGGACTGAGTCCTTTTTTGAGTGCAGCTTCCTGGGAGAGTCTCTCCAGGCCAAGATGAGCTTTGGCTCTAACCACTTCTCCTTTTTAGCTAGGGCCACTGGGTGGTCTGGGGGCAAGAGGGCAGCATGGGGTGGAACAGAAAAGGGAAGGGCAGGACAGGCCTCAAGTGGGAAGGAGTGTGTGTGTGTTTGTGTGTGTGTGTGTGTGTGTGTGTGTGTGTATGGGTGTGTCTGTAGCTGGGTGCTGGGAAGGCTGGTGCCCTGGGAAAAGCTGTGGTTAGTGGAAAGAAGGTTTGGGGAAGTTGGAAAACCCAACAGATCCCAGAACTCCAGGAGAGTGCAAGCGGCCAGCTGAAGGTTTAGGAGGACGGGTCAGGAGCAGGCTCCTTCGCTGGGGCCCTGCTGTCCCAGGTGGCTAAGTGGGTAGGTACAGTGCAGGGCCCTGAGACCCTACACTTTGTATTTGGGACTCGAGAAATATGGCTGACATGCTTCCCACCCCACACACACCCAAGGGCTGCCATTTGGAACACATTTGCAGACACATGGATTGTTTTTAAGTTAATGCTTTTTAATTCACTCTGTTTCCCAGGTTTTTTTTGTTTTTTGTTTTTTTTTTTAAAGGCAGATTCTGCCGGTGTGTGTTCCTTGCAGGGGCGGTGGAGTGTGTGTGTGTGGGGGGGCGGCGCATGGCAGAGATTTGATGAGAGAGAGAGGCGGAGATAGACAAAGGCTGAGTGAAAACAAGACAGGGAGGGGTAAGTATTCAGGACAGAGACACTCAGGACCCAGAAGGGCAAAGACCACCCAGCCACAGGTTGGGTGCAAGATCTCAGGGCGGGGGGAGGACCTGAGTGACCATGTTTAGAGAATCACACACCCAATACCCTTGACTAAAGGCCTTTGGTGGAGATGGCTTTCCTCTGGCTCCAGGCTTCCTTTCCTAGAGTGGGGGTGGGGGAATTGAATTGGCCTGAGAGGCAGAGACAGAGAGGGGTGGGGGGCGCGGAATCAGTAGGCAGGAGCAGGGTTAGCCAGGGATGATGGTACAGGAACAGGGAAAGTCAGGCACCCAAAGCTGAGGCGGTGAGGAGGACCCCCTTTGCCCCGAAGGCGGATCCTTTTTTCCAGCAGAGTCCTGAGCTGGGCGGTCACTGCAGTGTTGACCTCTCTGCGCCCGGGCTTTGTCACCTGTAGAGGAGTGCGGGTGGCGGGTTCACCGTGCGGGTCAGCTCAGCGTGGGGAGGCGCCGTCACCATCCCGGAGGTTCTACCCGCCCCGCGGCGCGCATTGCTGCTAGGCTTGCTGTGACTCTAGCCGCCGGGGCTGGTGCTCCGGTGCTCAGGTGGAACACCCGGTTCTCCAAGCCATCTCGCCCCCGCCTCTAGGCATCCGCGCCCTGCTTCGTTCGAAGCCGCAGCGGCCGCGCGTGGCGTGGTGTAGACCCCCCGGGTACGCACACTTACCGAGGCCCTGGGCGCTGGGATCAAGTGAGGCCCGGGTGGGGAAGGCTCAGGCCGAGGACACAGGCTTCCCGCAGCCTGGTACTCCGCAAGCTGAAATCCCGGGTAATTAGTGCTAATTACTTGTGTGCAAACAGTCTTAGGCCAGGGCGCGGGCTGGGGCCAGCCTCGCTCTGGGTCTGACCGGGTCAGCCCACCCCGCGGCCGAGGGAGGTGCGGGAGATCCACCCGCCTGGTGTGCGGGAGCCCGGGGACCACAGACTCGCGCAGCGGGACCCGAGGCCCCAGCAGCCCGTCTGCACCCTAGTAGGCCGGGGCGGTGGTTGACCGAAATTCTGGGTACCATCAAAGCTGAGGCCGCCAGACCGGGAAGGCACAGTTTGGTGCTGGCGTCGGGGACCAGCCCAGGCTTGCATGGATGAGCTACCAGCTCCCCGAAACTTCCTTATTGAGCACCCGCAGAAACGGGTGTGCAAGGGCTTCAGATGCGGAGTTTGTACTGCAAGCCTGAGGCACATCTCATTTGTGGGCTGAAGAGCCTTCGGCGGCTGTTTGCCTGGCAGCAGGGGGAGAGATTCGTATGTCCACGATTGTAGAAGGCCAGAGATTAGCGTCTCACCGAAGTGACAACAAGGAGAAGCTGCTAGTTACTTGGACTTCAGAGTCCCAGCTCAGGCTCTGCGCATCTTTCCGACACCCAGCTGGGACGCAGCAGGATTCCAGGCACCTCTCTTAGGTTGGCGAAGCTTGGAAACTGGCTTCTGGGGCTCAGCTCCCCCGGGGCCAGAGGTGACCGCCTACAGGCGGTCCTCCGGCCTGCGCGCCTGACCTGCTGGCTGCGGGCCCACGGCGCCCTCTTGCGTTCGTGGCCCGAGGCTAACAATACTTGTGGCAGGGCCCTCCAGGTCCAGTCTAGTCCTGGAGTTCTGTCCTTGAATTTAACACTCATCCACTGAGGCTGAGAGGGCAGAATTGTAGACAGGACTAGCACAGGAGAGCAGCGGGGCATGGACCTACTCTGACCTCCTGCCCCTCCCCGTGCTGTAGCTCTCTGAGCTCGGGTTAAGACGCCAGAATTTGGCGATGAGTCCAGTCATGTACTGGTGGTGGACACTCAGGCAAACCACAAAGCTTCAGTTTTGAACCTGTCAAAGTGAGCCGTGTTTCCCTAGGACCGCAGAAGGAGGAGAGTTCACTGAGCCTGGGTGGGACTTCCTGGGCACCCACTGCAGCCCTGTACCTTTCTAGAAGGAAGATGCTTTAATCAGGAAAGAGGGCAGTTGCTGTGAGACCTTCTGAGGGGATGGGGAATGGAGGGTTACATTTCTCCTGTGGGTGCAGACCAGGGACTTCACAGGTGGGACTGCTACTGTGCTGTGGGTGGCAGGAACTGTTTGCTGGCCATGTGCAACCCAGCCACCTCATGGTGAAGAGGGACTTGAGTAAGTCCAAAGTCCTCTTCCTCTTGCAGGTGAGGACACACAGGCCCCCATGCAGTAGCCATGAGGGAAACACCTAAGAAAATACTTGGGTTTCCACAGCCACAGAGGGAAATGATACTCTGGGAATGAGGGTTAGGTCTTGACTGGCATGAGCTGAGGTGACAGACAAAGATATTGCTTTATGGGGAATGACACAACAGGCTTGCGGGGCACAGGGATCTTAAGGGCTTTTAGTGGTGACACAGTGGATAAGTGGACAGAGATGCATTGGAGCCTAGTGGTAAGAACCTGAGGATTGGGATGGAGGGGATGCTTCAGTGATTGAGAGTGCTTGCTTCTCTCCCAGATGACCAGAGTTTGGTTCCCAGCAGCCACTGGCAGCTCAGAAACTGCCTGCAATTTTAGCTCTAGGAGAGCTTTTGGCTTCTTTGGGTGCTCGAACACGCACATGAGCATGCACACACACAGTCACACAGACACACAGACACAAGTAAAGAAATAATATAAAAAATAAAAATTAGTTGCTGGAGAGATGGCTCATCAGTTAAGAGCACTGGCTGCTCTTGCAGAGGACACAGGTTCAGTTCCCAGCACCCACATGGTAGCTAGCAACCATCTGTAACTTCAGTTTCAGGGGATCTGATGCCACTTCTGAGCTCTGCAGGCATTGCCTGCACAGGTGCACTTACATGGAAGCAAAAGCCCCATAAATAAACAAGTTAACAAAATAAACCAAGAGAAAAATAACTTGGGAGGGAGCCATATAGATGTCACCATGCTCCTTTGCAAGCCAGCAGGGAGAAGCTCCTGTGGCCTGAGGGGAGAACAGGTGCCTAGCTCACATTGAGAGAGAGAGAGAGAGAGAGAGAGAGAGAGAGAGAGAGAGAGAGAGAGAGAGAGATACAGCAAGTATGGGCACAGCGGGCCTTTCATCTAGAGCAGCAGAGTCCGCCAGAAGTCTTGCCAACTCTTGCTGGGTCCCTTGCCCTATGCATTAGGTCTGGGGTAGGCTGGACAGCTTGCATCTCTCACATATTCTAAGTGTTTCTGCTCTTGCTGGCAAGAGCATCCCACTTGGAGAATCACTGCTGTAACCCTTCTGAGACCCTTCCCATCCCTGAAGGCCTTCAGCTTACTTACCAGCTGCACATTCGGAGTACAGTGATTGGCTGGGGTGGCTCTCATTCTGATCAATTTCAGAGAATACTCTGAGGCTTTTCCTTAGTTTCTGCAGGTGCGGTGGAGAAAGGTCAAAGTAGGACCTCAACACCCTTTCCTTCTCTCCAATGACTTGGAGTGTGAGTTCTCCATCTGCAATCTGGCAGACTTCTTGGAAGAGGTGAGAATTAGAGCTGTATGGCCATAGCCTGAAAAGTGGAGACAGAAGCAAACTAAGGCCCTCCAGAGGTTGCAAATGTACCGTCAGGGAGCTCGGTTCTCACCCCAACCCTCCTTCTGAAACACACAGTTCAGGGCTGGAGACAATGTGGAGGGGTCTCCAAGAAGCACTCAAAGGAATGGACTGTGGCAGCCAGGAGAGGGCCTGGCTTGATGGAAATGGGCCCACGTGGCCCGGTTTTTGATGGTTCAGACAGGCAGTGCAGGGTGGCTTCAGCAGCTATCGCTCCTGCCTTGATTTCTCCATCTGAGGAGTTCCTGGCATGCTTTGCTGGCTCCTTGACCTTCTGGAGCTGCCATCGGGATAATATATGGAAATTGCTTTGACCTCCTGAGAAAAGAGGGTCTCCTGGAATAGAAAGTTCAGCCTCTAATCCTGTCCCCCCAGACTTGCCACTAATGCCTGCTTCCAATGTCAGCCTGGCAGGTTGAGTTTAGCCAAAGAAAGAACAACTTAGAAGGATGATGGTTTTTCTAATGGCCCTAGTTCTCCAAACACGCGCATACTCACACAGCACGCATGCACAGCCTGGTCACAGACTTACCCTCGTGGCCAGCTTCCCTGCGACCCCACTCGCACCTGTGCCTCCTGCGGAGCTGTCGTAATTGCAGAGAATAATTAGAACTAACATTTGCCCAGAGCCCTGCCATCACAGAGTGGTTCCACCCTGCTCTTTCCTTTAATCCTTGTACTGACCTGAGAGGCAGAGATTATAGCTATTATTAACTGAGGCTCAGCAAGGTTAAGTGACTTGCCTAAGGTCATTCAGCTAGTAGGTGACAGAAATAGCTCCAATTTGGGTTTCCTGGCTCAGAATGCTATCTCCCTGCTATGGCCACATGCATGTTCATTTGTTCATTCATTCATTCATTTATTCACTTCACAAATATTTATTGTGCATCAGCCATTGGGCCAGCCCCTGTGCTAAGTGCTAGGTAACCTAGGACTCCTTTCTACTTCTTCTTATAATGAGTTATTTTCTTCCTTACAGAGGAAGAAATGGGGGGGTCACTGTTGAGCCAGAGTGCACAGTGTGACTGGACAGCTCCTGCCTCCTCTGGCCATTGTGCTGTCTATTCCCATAGATATTCCCATGCTCAACCTCTCTCTCTCTCTCTCTCTCTCTCTCTCTCTCTCTTTCTCTTTCTCTCTCAAACTTCTGTCTATGGCTGGGCTCTAGGGACTCTTTCAACCCCTACTTTCCTAGACAGGTGCTAGCAGCAAGTGCCCTGCACAAGCCCTGTCCCCAGCCCACCTCTGTCACCTAGACATTTCAACTGGGCAGGCCCAGAAAATCAAGGGTAGGATTTGCTCCAAAATGCCATTGGCATCTCTGGGGACACAGTCACATTTTCCTACTGATTACACAACACTATAGCATTTACAATAGTCAGTCATCCGTCAATATCAGTCGGAGGTAGCAAGCAATGTCCTCCACCCCCACCTTTTGCTGACACAGACTGAGAAGAGAGGCAGGATGGAAGGAAGAAGGGATGTGGTCCTGCCCTTCACAGAGCCAAGGGATGAAACGATGACCTCCTTTGGCCTCCTGGGTCTGCATGGCATCGATGCTCATGGATCTTGGAGTCACGTAGATTGGATTTTGATCCTGGCATTGTGCCGACTAGCCATGTGACCTTGAGCAATTTAATGACTTCATCTTTAGGTGCCTCAGTTTCCTTATGTACAAAATAGGTACAACGACCCCTCTGTCTCAGAGCAGTCCTTCTCCCTGTTTGGCTGCCATCCTGTCTTGGAAGAACAGACTTTGTTTACAGATGGAACTAGCTCTGTTCAATGCCCTAAAGAGGGCCCATATGAAAACGCATGGAGAAGGAAATGACATTTATTGTGTACCCACTACACATAGCCTAGGCCGGGCGTGCCCAGAAGTTTGAGTCCAGAGGCCACTTCCCTTTGTGCCAGGGGGGAAAATCATGATTCTATAACCAGAACCAGGCTACTCCAGGGAGCAGAGATGGGGTGAGTCTTCAAGAAATTAAGACAAAGGGTCCCTGTGTGTGTGCACATGCACGTGTGCACATGTGTGCATATCTGTGTGTGCATATCCATTTGCGTGATTGTGGAAAGAAAATGGTTCATTGAGGTCTGAGCATCTTATTTAAGTATCCACTTTGGGTCATGATCTGGCTGCACAGGCTGCCACCATGGGCAAGATGGTAAAATCACATACCCAAGCACACTGAATTTATTCACGGGCATATATAATGTTTATGTAAGGAACAATAACAAAATCCTTATTGTAGCTTTGTTGTGCTTCTTTGCATAAATCGCGTGGCCTCTCTGAGCCTGAGTGACTTTCTTCAGGATGTTATAGAGCAACTCCTGACTTGCTGAGCTCTTCCAAGAAAGTCTGTCAACTGAGGTGCCTTGCCGATTGGAAAGCCTTGAGTTTACATGCAGTATTCTAGGTGTAGATAAACACGTGTGTGTGTGCCAGCACCCGTTTTCCTTGGCTCAGTGAACACAACACCTGTGGGACTCCGGAACTGTTCCTGAATTCCATCAAATCCACAACCCCTCCCAGAGAGGTGGAGAGAGGAGAGCATCTGGCTCTGATATCCTGGCTGGGGCTGGTTTCGCCTTGAGACAATACGTCTCGCAAGTTTCTCCACAGAGAACTTATTTCCCAAGCCTCTTGCTAGAACAGATTTCATTTTCTAGAAAGCATAGCGCTGAAACTGTCCTAGGTCTAGGAACAGTTTTGACTTGAGTGAGAGGGTCACAGGTATGGTTCTAGGTAGTAGATAGGATGTCACCAACTTCAGTGAGGTCATCCTCTGAGTCCTACCGTCCAAGCTCTGTCAGAATAAGACACTCCATGACCTCAAAGGACTTACCACAATGGCGCTCAGAGTAAACACTACCCATCCAGTCCCTGCCACAACCAATTCATCCAGACAGCTGCATCCAGAACCTTCTCTATATCCCTCTCCCTGCAGCCAGCCAGTCCAACCCAAGCCAACCTCACATATGCCTCCCTCTTTCTAGTGAGCTTTGTATCCCACAGAGGCTGAAAAGCCCCAAGCTATTTTTCTCAGAGTTATGGATATGAAGCAGGCTGGGTTTGAATTTAGATGTGAACCAGGAGAGCAGAGCTGCAGGAGAAAGGCATCTATTCGAATGGCGTTTGTAGAAATAAATGCACACCCGTCTGCAGAGACATGTCTCTGTCTCTGTGTCCCCTCTGCTTGGGTTCAGCTATGAGGAGCAGCTTCCCAGTTTTGTGGTGTCTGTTCAAAGAATTTTCTACCTACATTTTCCTTCCTGGAGGTGAAAATTGTCAGGGCTTTCACAATGAGGTGTGCGTCCGGCTGGAGAGGACATGCTGGCGAGCCTGTTTCCGAGGGCAGAGCTGGGCCATCGGCTTCCAGGCTTGGCAGATGGCTTCTTGATGTTGCACCAGAAGCAGCTGCCTTGGTGGTCCATTTATGCAGCGCAGCTTTGGGAGTTGCTCCTGAAGATGCAGCCCAGAGTCTGTTTCTTCAGCTTTCCAAATATTTCTGTAAGCCATTCAATGCCATTGGTACATTTATTTCTGCCTGAACTACCCTGAGTAAATTTTGTCCCTATAATTAGAAGCTAAGGAATTCAAATCCATCCTATTTTGCACTCATTCTAACCCTTCCCCAAGCTGACCAACTCTTTACTATTCTAGCCCATCAAAGTGTGTTCTTTACAGCCCACCTCAAACCAGTCCACCCCAGTCCTGCCCCATCCAATCACCTCATCCCCAGCCAAGCTCTCTCTTGTACCAGCACCCCAGGCCAGTTCTTGTAATCCAACAAGCCATTCACTTTTCTGCTGAGTATGTATTTTCCCATCCAACCTCCCCAATTCTGTTGTGTCCAGTTCGACATGGTGACTCTTCATCAGCCCTAGCCATGAGAACTGAGCAGAATAGCCTGTACATTTTTACTAAGGACTTTTTTTGGGAGCCACTGCAAGTAAGAGAGGAGAATCTGAACTTCTCTACAAATGTAGACTATATCCCCTGGCTAGCATTCTTTCTTTTTTGCCTCGCTGTTTTGGCCACCCACCTCCATTTACAGATCCTACCTTCATCTATCCCTTTTTCTTTTGTGCATCCAGTGCTCCTGTGGTGCATTGTGGGTGTTACAAACCTCCAAAGGATGCCCCTTCCATCCCAGTCCCTTCCTGGAGAGCGGCTTCACCACTGCATAGCTTTGCTGTGTAGCAGACCCTTTCTAAACACACTAGGATGATGTCCTGCCCTGAAGCCTGTAACTTGTGGATATAATGAGCCATACTCTTGTTCTGTTAGATGGTGCACTTGATGGTAAGACTGGAGCAGCAGTCCGAATTGTCTGGGGAATCCCAGCGGACTCACATGAGCCCTCAATAGCAGCAGCTTCCATCAGGGGAAGAAATTGGAGACTGCAGGAGAGAACTTCGAGATAACTGAAGAGTGAGAAGGGCTTGTTGAGCTCTTGCTGCCTTGAAGTGGTGGGAATCATGAGAAAAGGCACGTGTGTGGCTTCACGGAGCTGGCCATCGACAGCACCGGGGAATGACATCAGAAACTCAGAGGCACACTTTGCTAACTACCTTGCTGAACTTGTTTGCCTGATCTCCTAATGAGACCCAACTAATGATACCTTGATTTTGGCCTTGTCAGTCTTTGAGCAGAGGACTCAGATGAGCTCACCTGGACTTCTTGGCTACAGAGAGGTAATAAGTTTTCTCTAAACTTCTAAGCTCATAGTACTTTGTTATACAACAATAAAAATCTAAAATATCCAGCCTATGTCCACTCTCTTGGAATTATCTTGATTTTCTTTTCCTTAACCAAAAGCTGTAAGATGAGTTACAGAACAGAGGAGAGCACCAGGCAGAGATAGATTTGGGTTCTGATCTTGTCAGCCATTTGACCTCAACATCATCTCACTAAACAGAGCTTCATTTATCAGTGGAATATAAAGACAATAACTTTTATACTCTATTTGATTGGAATATTAAATATACCACACATTGCATGTCTAGCAAGTACTTGGGAATTACATTTTTAAAAATTTGTTTGTGATAGGAAATATCTGATATCAAGCAGTTCAAAGCTACTAGAGGTGTGAAGACACTTTCTTTTTACTATAATCACTAACAGTAAGTCAGTTGTCATTAATATATTTTAACTGACACATAATGCTTATATACATTTATGGGATAGGGTGTGATATTTCAGTGTATGTACTGGATATGCAGTGCCCAGATCAAGATAATTGGCATATGCCATCATCTCATATGTCATTTCTTTGTGCTAGGAACATTCAAGATCCTCTCGATGCTGTTTTGTTGTCAGTCGTACAGTGCTATGGCACACCTGTTCAATTGCTTCCTGTACACACTGACTGGTTTCTCTCCATGCCCCTCCGAGCCTGTGGTGTCTATTCCTTCCTCTCTAACTGTAGAGCATGTCTAGTAGCACTTCCTGACTCAATGCAGAGGAACAGCTCTCGGGGACATGCATAGGGGCACTCTGCTGAGGAGGATGCTGTACAGTGTCCTCAGTCAGGGTCACTTATAGCCTTGGGATAGAGACCAGCTTTTGGGTAGCCAAAAGTGGTTAGTCAGGAGCAAGCAAGGAAAATGAGCTGAGGTTGAAGACAGAAATAAGCACAGCACTGTGGCATTCAGCCTATCTGATCTCTTTTGTGGACGAAGGGACCAGTCGAGCAAAGCCTGAAGTCCCAGGGTTCCTTTCTCCTGTATGGCAAAGCAAGTGCAAACAGGAAGACTCCACGGTGGCTCGGTGGCTCGTGAGTCATCAAGGAGCCCATGAGAACTCCAGCTGTTTTCCTTGGGCTCTCCCTAAATCTAAACTTCACAAGCCATTGGATGGTGTGTAGAACAGTTCTCTTTCGCTTCAGAGAAGGCTATGCATGGGTGCAGAGCTGGGAAGGTGTGGTTGCCTAAGTAGATGTGGGAAGAAACAAGCCTGGTTCAGCCTCTGCTCCACACTGACGTCACCCCCTCCCTACTGCACCTCCAAGGTATATCTTTGTTCCCAGGTAATCCAGCTTGGCAGAGTCACACAGAGATGTCTGGGTTTGTTGTTCACTCCAGCAGTACACAGGGTATAGGTTTAGGACCCAGCACAGTTCATATACCTTACTCCAGGAATCTAAGGTGGGTCATTCAGCCAGCATGGCTGGCTGCAGTGGGAACAGAGCAGATGCCAAGAGTTGGCTTGATGTGATAGCACCTCCATGGAGCCACTGACCCCTCTGAGCCTGACTCCTCAGAAGAGAATGGAGGGCCATCTGTTGTCTCTGGGCCTCAGTTTCCTTCTTTATCACCACCTTAGGTGTTTGGAACAGGTGTTTTTAAAGCTCACTACTTACCAAGGGACAGAGAGAAAGTACTGATGGTGACAATAAAACCTAAGGATGAAAATAAGATCAGTTCTGTTTCCTGTCTGGTTTAAACCACACACACCTTATGTCATCATCCAGTAAGATATTTGAGGCTGAAAGAGATTTTCCCCCTTGGTTAGGAAGTTTGAGTATCCACATATAAATTGGGGCCTGCCACTTATTTAAAATTTTATTATGTTTATTTACTGTGTGTGTATGTTTGTAAATGTGTATGTGTGGGTTTCACCACAGCACATGTGTAAAGATCAGAGAACCACTTTGGATAGTCAGCTTTTTCCTAGCATGTGAGTTCTGGGGATGGAACTCAGGTCGTCCCTCTTGGCTTTGAGCCATCTTGCTGGTCCAGTCCCACCACTTTCTAGGTTACTTGGATGAAGGGAGTTAATTCTTGGTCTCTGTTCCCAGATCTGTAAAATAGGAATAATAACAGCTTCTACTTCTTGGGGAAGGCATGACAGGCAGCCAGAACAGGAAGGGGGCTGATGACATTTCACTGGCACACAGGAAGCAGCAAAGCATCCCCAGTGATGTAATTCCTCCAGCAAAGCTCCAGCTCCTAAAGGTTTTATACCTTCCCAAACAGTGTCGCCACAGGGGGAGCGAGTGTTCACATACATTTAAACCACTGTGTCTAATAAGTGTTCATACAGAAAGGGAAGGGAAAACAATAAAGAGAACAGAGAAAACCAGATTACTAAAGGAATGAACCTTTCTCATTTCTCCTCCTCAGTCTCACACATTTACTTTTGCACACTTATCATATGATTGCCCTTCCAGACGTTTTAGGAAGGGTCAGGGGAATTCCTTTACTCAACAAATATGTATTGAATGTCTCTGGGTGCTGGACTATGGCTGGATGCTGAGACTACTTATACCAGGAGGGAGTTCTGGGCTTAGCTGGTGGAGTCAAGGGGCCCTCCACTTTCTTCTGAGAAGTCAGACTCAGAGGGCCAGTGGCTCTGTGTTTGTCAGTGGAAGGGGTGGTATCAGGCTGGCCACCAGGGTGTCCAGCTCTCAGTGTCTGCTGCCTCCACTGCAGCCAGTCACGCTGTGGTCACATGATCCACATCACATTCTTAGCTCTGCATTTTGGGAACATGTCACTTGCTAGTCAGGTTCCTTCATTTGTCTAAGCCCTGGCTTCCTCATAAGTAAAAATGAGGTTTAATACTTGCCCTGTTTCAATGTTTCTGTGTGAGAGGGGGTACTAGCCATGTATGGAAGACATGAGTGTGTGTACATCGCTTTTCCTTTCCCTTTCCCAGGTTGTAGTCTCAATGCACTTTCATTCCAGAACAGTTTCGTGGTCTGAGTGATTGCCCTTGCAAGGACACCATTCTTTTTTTTTTTAATTTATATATATATATATATTTATCAAATCTAGACCTGTGTCTCCCCATCCCCCCACCCCACCAGAGCTCATGCATTCTGCCAACCATGCTTTTTATTTCTTTCTCAGTCTTTCTCAATATTCTCCATGTGGAAATTGACTGTTTTGAACAGAAGTTCACTGTTTCAGTCAGTTCTTTGATGCAGGCAAGGACACCATTCTTCAGGCAAACCCAGGCCCTTGTATTTCTATAAAGTTCCTCAGGTTTCTCAGAGCTCCCCATGTATGTGTGGGGAGCAAGGTTCTTACCCAGCTCAAGACTGTGGGAGATGGGCTTGTCATCTCTCCATCCCCCGGAAGCTCACGCATGGGGCTCATGAGGGCGGGGCTGGAGTTTTACTGTTGTCCTAGCTTAGATGGAGAGTGACAGGACTAAAAGCTGCCTGATAATTCAAAGAGGATATGTGGCTTTGGATGACTGTGTGACCTCAGGGAATGTCTTGCACCTCTCTGGGCTTTAAGTTACCCAGGGAATTAAACACATGACCTTCAGGCTCAGCCAAGACTCCAAGCTCATGCTGGAAGAGGAACTGAGGCATCAAAGGCTGATTCACAGAAGCCTCTGGAGAGAGTACAATTGAGATTGTGGAAGAGTAAGGCTTGCGGCTTTGTGTCCTACTCCCGGTGCTCACAAGAAGGCAACACAGTAGGCTTCACCCTCCGCCGTGTGCTCCCCATGCATGCTAGTCCTCACCTCAGGGAGCAGCCCAGGCATTTCCTTTTTAAATTTTTAAAAAAATTTTATTCATTTATTTTTTTATGTATGTGAATGTACTGTCTGCATGTAGGTTTGTGCACCTGTGTTGTGCAATGCCATGGAGGTCAGAAGAGGGTCTCGGATTCCCCTGGAACTGGAGTCAAAGATGGTTCTCAGCTGCCATGTGGGTGCAGGGTATCGAACCCAGGTCCTCTGCAAGAGCAGTCGGTGGTGCTCTTAACCGCTAGGCCATCTCTCCAGTCCCCACACCATCTCTCCAGTCCCCACGCCATCTCTCCAGCCCCCAGGCCATCTCTCCAGCCCCTAGGCCATCTCTCCAGCCCCCAAGCCATCTCTCCAGCCCCCACACCATCTCTCCATCCCCCAGGCCATCTCTCCAGCCCCCAGGCCATCTCTCCAGCCCCTAGGCATTTCCAAAGTCACTTTTGCACATAAATGTACATCTTGTGTTCATAAGAGTGAGGGGCAGCAACCCATGGAGCTCTTGGCCTCCAGACAGGAGAGTGGAGATGCACCTCCGTTCTTCACCTCAGAGATCTCAGAGTTACAGAGAGGTAAAGTGGGCACTGGATGGCAGAGCTGACATCAGAGCCAGCCACCCAAAGTTATCATTCAGGAAGATGTGGGTGGATAAGCCAGGGGTAGCAATGCCCGGAAGCAGATGCACAGAGCCCTGGGAAGGAGTCCGGAAGCCAGGGTTCTAGGTCTGCAATGCAGTGTTGTATCCAAGGCAAGCTGCTCTGCTTCTCTGACACTGAGGTCCTTCCTTCCTGGGGCCCCCAGGGAGGAGAAAAAGCAATGATGGTGCCTGTCAGCTCCCTCCCAGAGCATGTGCTGGGCCCTCTGGGCAGCCTAGCCTGGCCATTGATAGCCCTGTGGGACTCTGGCTGCATGGGTCATTCACAAATGCAGAGGTGCAGAGGTAGGATCTTATCTAATCAGACTTGATCAAGGAAGCGGCTGTGGAAGGGGCGAAGGGAAGAATTAGGCCACTCTGCAGCCTGCAGGTTTCCCTGGTCCTCTGGACCTCTGTGATTGGGAGCAGGCAGTTCTCTTGTGCAGGGCATTTGCGGCAGGGCCACCTGCTGTGACAAGGTCTCCAATATTCTCTAATGCCTCCTGGGGTTAACATACAGCCCCTTTAGCTTACCCATCACTTCTTTTGCTCAGAGCTCCAGTCGGCCTGTCTCCCTTTACTGGCGGGGTCGGGGCCATGAGTAGAGCAGGGTCTCGTCTGAGGAGCCAGCAAGGCACTGCTCTTCTAGTGGGGATACCTGCCTTCTAAGACACTACCTTCTCCTGTAGAGCACAGCACAGGAGTCAGGCCAGCACCAGCAGCAGCTCACTGCTGCCATTCTGCTGCTAGCTTGCCATGGGCCTTGCTTTGCTCAGCTCCAGCGGGGGAATAGATCATCTCAAGAGATCAGACACACCTTCCCATCTAGATGGCTGCATCGAGCCTTCTCCTTGCCCCTCTACCTGTCGTTTCGAGTCACCTGTCCACCAAGTTCCAGCAATAGCCTGGTGAGGGCAGGAATCCCATTTCCTCCCCCGCTTAATTTTCATTATTGTGGCAAGTTGCTTCCTCTCTTGAGCCTCCATTTCCTCATTTGCACAAAGAGGAGAGAAGAGTAAGTAGAATTATTGTGATGCTACAGCAGTGTTGGACACTTTGGGGGCATTCATTAAACATGCAAAGTGGCAAGTGCCCTCAATTTGAGGTAGAGCTGACAGGAAACAGCCAGGAGATGCGGCCTGTGCTGTCAGTATGCTGCATGGAGCTGCCTGGGCTACAGAGCACTTGAAAGGCCTCAGGGGACTTCTCAGCCAGTAGCTACTCAGATGCTCAGCAGACTTGCTGCAGAACCGTCCCAGGTCCCTAGCCCATCCCACCTCAGCACATCCACACCCTGGTCCACAGGCACAGCCTTCTCAGCACATCCACACCCTGGTCCACAGGCACAGCCTCCTCGGCACATCCACACCCTGGTCCACAGGCACAACCTGCTCAGCACATCCATACCCTGGTCCACAGGCACAGCCTCCTATGCACTCACACAACCTGGTCACCCACAAGCACAAGTGTAAACACATCCTTTTCTGTCTAGGTTGGCTGGCTCACCTATTGAGGAGAAGGGGATGAGATCTAGGGTGGGGGGAAGGGGGGGGAGGCAGGGTGATGGTAGAGGCAGGGCTCTTGCTCCCCAGACTGGCTCGTTCCAGGGTATCAGGCAGCCACTTTAAGATGATCGGGATGAGGCTCCAGGCCCAAGCTCCCTCCACTGACTGGAGACCAAGGAGCCACCAAACAAGACAGACACAGCACTCACCGGCCAATCAGACAGGAGCCACTGGAGGCCAGCAAGTGACCTGGCATGAGGCTGGCCAGGGCGCACATGCAACACTGGGGTTCAATCACTCCCACGCAGCCTCCCCTGCCCTTGTGCGTGGGCGAAGCTCCTCTCTCTCCGCCCACCACTGCACTACTAGAGCTTAACCTAGGCGCACAGGCAGCTCGGCCTGGGCCATTATGCGGGCGCATGGCCGGCTGCTCAGGGGCGCAGAGCAAACTTAACCTTCATTTGGGAGCGCCCAGCGGCCGGAGCGCGCGGCGCAGCCATCGATCTCTGCTAATGGCCTCGTCTAAATGCGGAGCCGCTGCCTCCGCCCCCTCGGGTCAAGGCGCTCCCGCCTTCGCCCCGCGCTTGGTGCAAAATGGTATTTACCAAAGTCAATATTGGCCAGAGGGCCGCCCCTGCATTGGAGAGCCCCATGGGCTCCCCAGCCTAGGGCAGAGTCTGGACCACCAGGACCTCCGTCATGGGTCACAACTAGCCTTGGGCCTGAAGAAGAACCCGAGGGCAAGACACCCATAGGCCTTAGCCAAGGTCGCCAAGGACCAGGAGTCGCTGCCCCCTTCTGGCCAGGCCCTGTACCCACAAGAACTTGCACTTGGAAGCGAGAGCAGGTATGGCCGGGATACAGGTGTCTTGACCCCAAGCTCCAACTCTGTAATTGGCCAGATCTTTTCTTTGTTGATGGCCGGGATACAGGTGTCTTGACCCCAAGCTCCAACTCTGTAATTGGCCAGATCTTTTCTTTGTTGAGCCCTCGGGGCTGTCATTTAAAAAAATCTTCCTTAAGGTTGTTGGGTTGTTGGAGTTATTAGCTTTAGAGATGCTGTGGCCAGGAGCGAGGCGGGAAGGGGGATAGACCCTGATACTCACCTGGGTCACTCTTGCCTAGTTTTCTTCTGGGCACTGCTGAGCTGGACTTAGCTTGAGGACAAAGCACTGACTCTGGAAGGCTCATGCCTGAGTCCTGGCCTTTGCTGACGCTCCACCCCACTTAAGGTCAGGACCACATGGAGTGAGGCGAGGACCCCAGACAGCTGAGCAATGAGCTACCTCCAGAAGAAGCCTCCAACTTGCTGACACCAAGGACTAGGCATCTCCAGGTCTCTGCCAGGTGTTACAGCATGCATTGAGCTCATTTCATAATAAACACATCTCTCTCTTTGGGTCTCCTTTCGTTTTGTATTGCCAGTGTTCTGACTGATAAGAAAAATACGGCAACTGGCGCTTTCTCTCCCTATGCTGTTGCTCTCTGTTCCCCTAAGAGAAAAGAACTTTGAAAAGAGCAGGAGTTAGAGCTGGCCTGAGCAGGCCTCACTGGGCCTGAAGACCAGAAACCCAAGACTGCCCTCTGGTGGCCATGGCTACACTGACAGCCCTAGAAGGAGATGGCTGTCCCCACCCAGCTCCTGGCAATGCAGACTCATGTGACATGTGAGAGTCACCACAGAGCCTTAAAATCTCAGGCACTCCTGTGGGATAGAGAGTTTTAGGTTTTTGAGACACAGTGTTCATGGAGCATTGGAACATCAACACCAATCTCAAAGAGTTTTCTGTGTGTCAGATACAACAGCATGCTTGGGGGCTGTTTCTCTAAATTCTCTCCAACACCTCATCCCATGGTGATGGTCTTCATCCCTATTACATAGGTTGGAAAACTGAAATGTCTTTAAGCAATTTTTCCCAAGTCACACTGTGGTGATCAGTGGGTAGAAACTTGAGCTCAGGCCTCCAACCCAAGCTCGTGCTGCTGGCAGCTGTGTTCCACTCAGGAACCTGAGACAGTTCACATTGTGCCTGTGAGCTCAGTGGCACAGAGTCATCTTGTCTTACCATTGGAGATTCAACATTTTGGAGTCACTGAAGCTTGGGAGGAAGGTATTTTAGATGTATGGACCCAGGAACAATGGAGAGTTAGAGCTGGACCTTGGGGTGAAGGTAGTTCCCTGATTTTGTACACAAGGACAGAGAGCAAAGGCCTGGAGACATGATGCAGCTGTATAGGGTGGGAAACCTCGGCCTCCAGTGTGCTGATCCAGGGTTCTCTCCACCGTGGGTTTCCCAATCAAGGCTTCTCTAGTCATGTTCTTTTATAGCCACTGCAATAAAGCTGTGGACTTTTGCTCCAGAACAGCACATAAAATATCCCATTATTTGCCTCTTAGCTTGAGCTTCTGTTTTACATCTTAAGTCTAAAGTGTAAGGCTCATAAAAGGTAATCATCTAAGGCCTGTTCAAAGAGAAGCAATAAATTGGCCATTTAGCCAATCAGTCTTTATTGTGCTCTTATGGGTACCTGACCAGGACAAGCCAGGGCCTTGGGGAGAGGAAGGGGGAGCAGAAACCTCAGCCCCAGATCCTGAGTTGCTTAGCTCTCTTTTGAGGAGGAGTGCAGAAAGACAGAATCCATCCACAAGACAGAAATGTCACAGGAGACACTGCTCTCATCCCAGTGGGGAGGAGGAGAAAGGCCAGAATGGGCTGGGAAAGAACGAAGGCAGAATGGGCTGGGAAAGAACGAAGGCAGAATGGGCTGGGAGAGAACGAAGGCAGAATGGGCTGGGAAAGAACAAAGGCAGAATGGGCTGGGGTTTTTTTTTTTGCTGTTGTTATTATTATTTTTGCTATTAACTTTTAAGTAATAACTATGCCCCAGGCCCTATCCTAGCTACATAATGTCATCTTATTGTACACCATTCTTGCCCTCATTCCTGGATGTGCAAACACAAGCTCCAGAAGTTAGAAGAACCATATGATTTGGGTTGACTTCTACTTGATTTGGAAGTATTTACTTTTAAGTACTTTACTATGGGGCTGGGTCTTGCTGTAGGGCATTTACAGTATGCAGGGCTGGAGGGTGGCATGTAAATAAGCTCTGTCAGAAGCCTGCTGCTGCCCTCTCACCTGGTTCACTTGAACGTGGGGAGCCTCTCTGCCCCCAGGTTATCAGGAAACCAGGTCTTCTTTTAGGACCAGTGACTCCATGTTTTGGCTGTGTAGGGCTGGGGCTGGGCCAAGCAACCCTCAGCAGCTCAGGCTCCCTGGAGCCACCGTCAAGGAAATACAGCTCTTCCAAACCTCCTCTTTGGAGAGTTCTTCCTTTTGGCTCCTGTACTGCCTGTTAATGCCCCAATTTTCCCAATAACCTCAAAGCATGTGAGAGCCCAGAGAAGGCCCTTGCTGTCCCTCCAACAAGGAAGGAGATATAGAGGGGTGAGAGCTCTGTCATCCACGTCCCCACAGTGTCTAGATAAGACTTGGAGTGTGATGGTAGGACTGCCTCCGGGCTCTTCCTGGGCCCACCCTCTCCCTCCAAAGGCCTCCAGCTCCTGCCTTCTTCCTTCTTGGTCACTCTATTCCCTAGCCTTCTCTCCTCTCATGCTTGAGTGCCAGGCCTTACTACTCACATCCATAACAGAGCATGAGTCTCCTCATTTATCTCCTCACTGCTTATTTTTATCCCTCTTGCCTATTTTATTCCCTACCCACCAATGTGGGCCCTGTCCAGCCAAGCACGCCTGTGCCAGCAGGACATTGTCCAGGTCCCAGTTCAGAGTAAAAGTCTCCTCATCACTCCTGCATCTGCTGATGGCTTGGCTGTCCCTCTCTGTGGCTCTTTTGTATGTAAGGCGTAGTCCTGGGAGTGTGATAATCATTAGGTGAGTCAGGTTGTTAATCTATACACTGGAATGGTAACAGAGCCTTTATAAACAGAGGTGCCACAAAGGTTCAATAACACAAACACATGAAGTATTTATAGCATGGCCTGGAACCTAGTAAACATTCAGTAAAATGCTCAGGGTTAATTGCTATCATCATCATCAGATCCTAACTAGTCCTCCTGAACCAAACCTGCTGAGCCGTTTCACAGTCACCTAGGAGAGAATGTTCAATGAGAAATACTCAAGATGAATGGAAGATTTTTGGTCTCAGTTCTTTAAAGATGTGTAGTCTGTTTCTTAAATGTGGTCTTCCCTGTGGCTGCCTTACCATGGCAGAAGTGACATTGTGCCAGTTCTGGGCTTTCCACCCAGGGCTCTGGGAGTCCTGACCTTCCAGGTAAGAAATTTGACTCTTTGGAGAGATCATATGGAAGGGTCTGGGATGCAGGTGTCAGTGTGTCAACCCTCTAGTCCTCCCACCAAGTCCCAGTTTCAGTGAATCTTCCTTGGTCTCAAATCTTGCCACCATCTGAATACTGCCCAGCGTCCCAATGGAGGTTCTATTGGGCAGACATGCCCAATCTGGCTTGTCTGACTCTGGAACTCTGACACAGAAACAGAGTAAAATTGGTGCTGCAAGCTGCTGGATTTAGGATTACTGTAGATAGCAATAAGTAATTGAAACAATGAGCAAAGAGCTTGCAGAGAAAGACCCACTGATATTGTTATGGAAATATATTTTAAAATACACCATTGTGATCTGGGATGACAGCTCAGCAGGGAAAATGCAAGGATGGGACCCGAGCTTAATCCCCAGAACCATCATTTTCAAAAGTCAGGTGTGAGCCGGGCGTGGTGGCGCACGCCTTTAATCCTAGCACTCGGGAGGCAAAGGCAGGCGGATCTTTGTGAGTTCAAGGCCATCCTGGTCTACAGAGTGAGTTCAGGACAGCTGGGGCTACAGGGAGACCCTGTCTCGAAAAGACCAAAAATAAAAAAATAAAAAAATAAAAAGTCAGGTGTGGTGGCACACACTCGTAACCCCAGCACTGGGAGCCAGAGACAGGTGGATCCCTGGGGCTTGCCAGCCAGCCAGACTAGTCTATTTGGAGAGCTTCAGGCTGAGAGATACCAAACAGGGTGGATGGGAGCTGAAGAACTGCACCTGAGGCTGACTCTTGCCTCTGCATGGATGCATATATATGTGCACGCACAAATATGTGAACTCATACATATTCAATGCCCCAAATATATTGTTGAACGTATAATAAGATGTTGAAAGAAAGTTTAAAATATTTTAACAGGTTGTAAACTTAAAAACATTTATGTAAATGGTAATAATAAATTTTATGATATATTTTTGGCACTTCCAATTCACAAAACTGAATTTTTGAAACTTATGAGGGCTGGTAATGAGCTCTAATGAGTTCAATTGATATAACTCACTGGGTAGACTGTCTAGCATGCATGAAGTCCTGGGTTCAATTCCTGGCACCTCATAAACTGGGCATGGGGTGGAACACTCTTGGACTCTTAACACTCAGGAAGATCAGAAATTCAAGGTCATTCTTGACTATACAATGGGTTGGTGCTGAGACAGGGGTATATGAGACCTTCTCAAAAAAAAAGTAAGACAAAACAAAAGACCCCCTCTCCATCTTATGATTGTGTTTCTACTTATACTTATCCCCCAAACAACAGTTCTGTGAGTTTTTTATTTCTGTATTATTTCTATAGTCCATGTTATACTCTCTTAACTTTTTAGGTATCTATTTTCATACTTACTTAGTATGAATTATCTTCTAGATTGAAAAGTAATGATGACTCAGGTTAGCGTCTGGATTAGTAGCCATCCAAACTTTGATTGGACATAGAACATGGTTTCATTTCCTAGAAAATTTTAAAGGACTGCTGCCTTTTTTTCTTCATTCCTGTTTAATCTTCACTTGTTCCATCAGTAAAATTTATAAGTTTGGGCCTTTCACACAATCTCCAGTTTTATTGCAGGCTGGTGTCTCTCTCCAAAATGTTAACATTGTAAGTCTTAGCCAGAGTTACATAACCCATTGTCCTGTCACTGTGACAGATGGATCTGGTCTGTGAGAATTATTTAGGGCTTCTAGATCCTTTTATTATCTTATAATTAGTGGGGTCATCTGGAGGTTTCCTAGGAGATGAGGGATTGTGTCTGCATGTCTCTTCTCCTCCCTGAGAACTCAGCTAATTCATCACCACAGAACACCTGGCTGTTCTGGTGCATGCTTGCTCCGTGGAGCTGCTGGGTGCGCCCGCTGGCCCGGCTGCCTCAGTGGGCTCATCTTCCGTTTGATGATTATGAGACCTGCACGGCTGCCCAATTTACTTCTTTCCTGACTTCTTGGCTTACTATGGTTCCCTGTGACTTTTCTTTCCTGTTTCCAAAACTAGAAACTTATAGGTAATAGATAATGCTTTATAAGAAAAGTATCCATATGTAAACATACTTCAATTTACAGAAATAATGAAAGTGACTATATCTTATTATGTTTACCTTTTCACGATAACCACTTTTTGTATGCTTTGTATTAACTTTTGGTTACTGTTATGAACTTGTGGCTTTTGATGAACTTACCTGGATCTAATAAACTGTATTTCTCCCTCTTTTTCTTGTCTTCTTTTTGCTGATCAGATGACACCACTTTGCCACTGGAAGGTAATGTAAGCTGGCTTCTTGCTCAAAATACTTCACCAATGGGCTGGAGAGATGGCTCAGTGATTAAGAGAACTTGGACTTGTTCTTGCCAAAGATCCAGCGTTTGGTTCCTAACACCCACGCAGTGACTAATAACCATCCATAACTCACATTCCAGGAGATCTTTTGGCCTCTATGGGCCCTGCATACATGTGGAACACTTAAATACATGCAGGTAAAACACGTACACACATTAAAAATGCTCTCTAAAGGCAATCCCATTTTTTTGGAAACAGTAGGAGGCTCCACAGCCATTCATTAGTTCTTTGTAATGGCAGAGCGGTCAGAGCTGAGGACTTTGGACTGTGTCAGCAAATGCAGTCTTGGTTCTGGGACCCCAGCTCTTTGGTTCCAGTTACAGATTTTATATCATGTCACAAGGGGCAGAGGGAGTGGTTGTACTTTTCCTTTTACTACTCTGTCGTGGCGCCCACTCCATTTCTCACACAGCAGTGGCCATAGCCTATATCTTGGAAGGAAGATTCAGAAAGAACCGAGAAACATTTCTACCGTTCATGTTTTCTTCTGCAGTATTAAGCCAAAATCTATTCTAACATCAAGCATTCAAGCATTCCTTGCTGTCTTCCAGTCTGTCTCTGCAGGGAGGCTGGGGCATATCCCTTGTGCACTGGGTCACACCATCCCTATCCTTTCCTTAGCCAGATTTCCCCTGTGGTGAGAGGAGTTCCTCTCATTCTTGGTACCAGGTGGGCTGGCCTGCTTTGTTGTCAATAGGGATATTCTTTTCCTTATTTATTCAAAAGGATGAAGACTGCCCTAAGTTGATCACCTCAGAAAGGGTCCAGTGAGCCTCGACTTGAGCTCTGCTCAGCTGAGTCCTGCTCATCTGGTCCTTGGCATCATGTCTAGGTATTTTGTAACTCTTAGCTCAGACTTCGTGGTAAATACATTTGCCAGCACAGTGAAGTCTCACTCATACAGAGCAAAGAAATATTTTTGTTCTTTTTTTTAAATGAGGACAATAAAAATCCACAGAATTACAGTCCTCACCACAATAATGTGTGACAGTTAACATGTCCAAATTTCCTGAGCCTTGCAGACATTTTCTCCTGCAAAGAATTGGAGCTTATTTGCTTCTTATGGCACTACTTAATGGCCAGTTTTTGCATTTTTCCAAAACAAATGAATATTTTGACTGAAGGACTAAAATAACATATAAATTTTATTGTACTAAAAGAAAAAAATACTTTTAAAATGAATACACTCACTGGGCATGGTGGCATAGGTATTTAATCCCAGCATTTGGGAGGCAGGTGGATCTCTGTTGAGTTCCAGGCTAGCCTGTTCTATTTGGTGAGTTCCAGGCTAGCCAGTGCTACATATTGTGAAATCCTGTCTCAAAAACAAAACAAAAACAAGCAAGCAAAAAACAAAAAACAAGCCAGGTGTGGCGGCGCAGGCCTTTAATCCTAGCACTGGGAGGCAGGGGCAGAGGCAGAGGCAGACAGATCTTTGTGAGTTCAAGGCCAGCCTGGTCTACAGACCGAGTTCCAGGACAGCTGGGGCTACAGGGAGACCCTGTCTAGAAAAGACCAAACCAAAACAAAACAAAACAAAAAACCCCCAAAAAAACAAAACTCCAAATGGATGCATTCACATGGCTTAACATGTTATATAATGATTTAAGTTGTTATATAATTTATTATATATAATTTGTTATATAATTTTTTTATTATTATTTTTATTATATATATATTTTTTTACAAGAGCAGTCTTCTTTCAGCCTTCTCCTGCTATAGCCACCACTGTCCCCCAGAAGACACAGTGCCAGCACTTTCTTGTGCCATTCCCAGAGTTATTGTCACTTGTTGTTGTGATTGTTCAATGTCTTTGTGTCATGAGTGACCATATTCCACATGATGTCCTTCCCTTCTTGGCTCAGCTCCAGGACTTGTCTCCTGCCTGCAGGCCAGCAGTCTCTAGACTTAGCTCTCACAAGAAGGGGGGGAGGGAAAACCACAGGAGATTACCCGTGGAAATGAATGGACTCACATGCAGAGCCGGGGAGGATAGGAATTCCATTTATTTTCTGTCAGTGAGGTCTATATATTTGTCTACTGTGCTCTGGGCAACGAAGTGGGGAGCAGGCAGAAGGGAAGGGTGAGCCAACTTGGTTCTAATCAGGGAGCTGCAGAGCTCTGGTTTGTGCAACAGGTAACTAGAGGTCTGACATTTTGCTCAATGCCTCGAGGGAAGGGGCCTGGAACTTTGCAGAGATAGGGCGAAGCAAGAATCATTGTAATATCCTGAATCTTCCTGCTACAGGTAACTCTGAATGCCCACAAAGATATCAGATAACTGGAGATCTCCCAGGACAGGTCTTACAAGTTCTCACTTCAAGCCACACACAAAGTTTTATCCCCACAAACCATCCTTTGTTTTCTAATTAAAATGGAGCAGTAATGTCAAAGTCCTCTAGGGAGTCCCCTGAGATGGCCTGGTATTGGACTAGAACAGTCTTGGCCGCGACCTCAGTGAGTGTATTGATTCGGTTCTTTTATAAACTGGAGCACAGGGTGCAATGGTCAGAAGAATTCCTAGGGTGAAAATGGGTCCCCAAAAAGGAGCAACCAGGAAACTAGGGGGTTGGAAAACCATGGGACAGAAACTTGTGGGGAGTATCTATCAAGGAGTTCTTTCCTGAGATCTCTTAGACTTTTAACATTTTGCTCAACAATACCAGACTCATTTAAATAAAAACAACATTCCTCTCCCAGGAACACGCAGGTTCCCCCATTTTCTGCAGTTAACAAGTCCAGGGCTTGCCAGTTCTGCATCACCACCTTGGCCAGAGAAGTTATCTGCCTCTGGAGCAATGCAAGGCTGTTTGTTGTCGATGTCATTGCTTCATCAAGCTTAGTTTGGAAGTCCACTTCCAAGCTAGGGCTCCGCCAGATGTTCTCATTGCTGCCATGGAGAGAGCGATGCCTAGGCTGACTAGAACCAGGATGAATATCTTTCTCTTTTGATGGTCTGGGTCTGGTTGCAGCATCCAAGCAACTTCCTCCTTCTCATAAAGGAAGAGCTGGGGAGTAATAATTATGGGCGAACAAATTCCAGAACCAGTAGCATTTGCAAAGAGGGATGCGGTGCCATCACACCAGAGAAAGAATGGGATTTTTCACACAGGGTCCTGTTGAGAGGAACACTAAGGAGGCACCTGGGGTCTGGGGCTGCTACAGCTCTCACTAAACAAATAGAAAGTGTAGTGAGTCAGGGTCAAAGAGAGGAATGCTGTGAAACACTGGCTCTATCTCCATGGGGGCAGATTCCTGTAAGGAGGTGTTAGAGGGAACGGCAGTGAAAAGAGGGTTTGTAAGGGATGCACAGAAAAAACATTGGGAGACATTAGGGTGGGTGGTGTAATTGAGGAGATCTCTGGCGTATTCAATGTACTGAGGCCATGTTACAGCTTTCCTTCCATTTTGGATTCCTGTAACAGAATGTGGGATTGAGTGAGGATGGGTTGAGGAACTAGAACAAGCTGGTGAGAGATACAGATATCTGCTGCAGAGTACCAGGCGTTGCTGTAAGGGTAGAGATTTCCCTGTACTCCAGCTCTCCAGTACTCAATCCAAGGGTCCTGTATATTAATTTTAAACTGGTTATTTTGGATTTGGAACAGGCTTCTTGGGCTGTGAATACTCTCCAACCCACAGGACCAGAATCTGCAACCACCATAAGTATCAGCTTCCTGTAAACACTGTCCTTTGTTAAGATGGGGGAAGCAGATAAAGGGTGCCTGAGAGGTAGTGGTGGAATTGGGAAACACAGTAATTGTGATTGCTTTTCTGCAGCCTTGCAAAGGACAGTCACTGGTTCCAGTTACCTGATTTCTTCCTTCCCAAGTTTCTCTGACAAGGAATCACTAGACATGGGTCCAAGTCAGTGGTCTATTCACAGGCTGGGCAGAGACAGAGTTAGCTTGAACTATTATGAGAGCAGCTAAAAGGATGGCAGACAGGGGTGCAGAGGGGGGACACATGGATTTTGCAAAAGTGAGGAGTTGGTCAAGTTTCTTTCATGTTATGCCATTTGGGTTCTGGGAATGTCATCTCCTCTTTCTCCTCTTCTTTCTATTCATGAGTGACAGGTATGCCATCTTTTTGGTTGGCGGGGATGAATCTGACATTTCTGGCCAGAATCCAAATGGGTCTTGGACAATCCTGTGGGAAGATGCAAGCAAAGACCCTCCCAGTTGTTAACAGTGGATTGGGTCCTTTCCACTGATTGTCTAGGGGGTCTTTCCATCTGACAAGTATTTGAGGAACAGTGCTTGGTGTCTGCCAATGTTTGACTATGGCTGGACACTTTGAATCTCCGCAAATGTTAAAGAGGTTTAGAGTTGCTAATGCCATGGCCAGCTGAATATTAGGAGGGTATTTCCCCACCTTTTGTTTTTAAGAACTGATTTTTTAGGACCCGATGGGTCCATTCTATGATGCCTTGTCCCTGTGGGTTATGAGGGATACCTGTATGATGTGCAATATTCCATAACTGACAAAATGATTTAAAGCAAGAGCTAGCAAATGCTGGCCCATTGTCTGTTTTAATCTGTTTGGGGATGCCCATGGTAGCAAAGGTAGAAAGTAGGTGGTCAGTAAGGTCTGTTGCTTTCTCTCCTGTATGGGGAGTAGCCCAGATGAATTTGGAATAAGTGTCTATGGTGACAAATACATATTTTTTGTCTCCCAAAAGAAGCTGTGTGTGTAATGTGAGTTTGCCAGAGTTCATTGGCTTTCAATCCCCTGTGGTTAATTCCCAAAACCTGTAGTGCAAGTGTTTTAACTAGAGCAGAACTGAAAGAGCAGGTTCTAAGGATTTGCTGAAGTTGGGTGGAAGGAATTTTAGGAAAGTGAGCTTGGAGGCCTTTTAGGTTAACATGGGTGATGGAATGGATTTTTTCTGCTTCAGAGAGGGACAGGACATAGACCCCTGTAGAGAAGACTTGGTCTGCAAGAGAGTTGTCTTCAGAGAGAGGTCCTGGCAGGAGGCTGTGGGCACGGATATGCTATATGAAGAGGGGGTGGCTCCTATTCTGTAAGAGGGATGAAACTGCAATGAGAAGTGGGGAGAGGGGATTTTTGTCTAATCAGACAAAGGATCTGGATAGCCAGGGCAGCAGATTGATCACACAGATACTGTCTGAGAAGAGATTAAGAGACCTGTTAGTTTCTTTGAGAGCTAGATAAACAGCATAGAGTTCTTTGTACTGTGAGGGCCCTCCTATTCCTAGAAGTTTAGGTCCTTGGAGCAAGGTCCAGTCAGGGGGTATTTCTTGCTGTTTTATAATAGTTCTATCTTCCCCTGTATCTATCAAACATTTAAAAGACCTCCCCCCTAATTTTAATCGTCAGTGCAGGATGTGAGCCTTCTGAAATAGGTGCTGCCCAGAGGGCGTGCACTGACTCTTTTTCCCCCTTTTTTTCATGAGCTAGGGGCTGCCTATGTAGGAGTTTAAAGGTGGCAATTTTTCCCATCTTTATAATAGTTTGAGGGGCAATCTTTCCTCCAATGATATACTTTTTTACACCAGGGGCAGAGAATGTGTGTGGGGCATTCAGGAGGACCTCTGGGAGAGACTGGTGCTTTTGGGCACTGTCTTTTCCAATGACCTCTGTCTGCATAGTTAAAACATTTCTCATTTGTGGTGACAGCAGCTGCAAAGGCTTGAGCTAAGTACTTAGCTTTGTGGGAGGCTGTGCCCACGTCCTGAGTTGCCACTGCCTGTCTGTCATAATGGTCGTCTTTTAAGCCCTGTCATGCTTGCTTGCATTCTGAATTCATTCCCTCCCAAACAATATTTTTGAGGAGTATCTCTCTGGCTACAAAGTTGGGGATCTTCCTCTCTAGGCTGCTTTTAGTTCTTAAGATAAAGTCAGACAGGGGTTCCTCAGGTTTTTGCCTAGGAAATAATGAGGAACTGGCCTGGGATTCAGTGGGTGGTGTAATTTGATCCCAGGCCTGTAGGGCGCAAAGGTGGACCTGGTCAAAGTACCCTGGGGTCAGTCTGGCCTGCTGTGTCCCTGCGCTAAAATCTCCTTCTCCAAAGAGCTGTTCATAGCTCCAGTCTATGTTAGGTTGCCCTTGATTTCTCTGAACCTGTCGGAGACATTCATCTCTGTCCAGTGCTTCCCATTGTAAAAATAGTGGACCTGGGAGTGAAGATCTACAGATATCTCTCCAGTCCTGGGGAGTGTTAAGAGAAACACAAAAGCTCTGGAGAATGGGCTTTGTCCATGGTGCCTGGACACCATCCTCTGACTGCTTGCCTGAGTTCTTTCAACTCACTTGCCTGGTATGGGTACCAGTTTAGAGGGCGACCCTGAGTCAGAGCTAAATTAACAGGGAATGCCTGTAATTGAAGATCTGGGTTATCCCAAATCTGGCACAGTTTTTCTGTAGCAGGGAGGGAAGAGGTTGAGGGTGAACGTGCTCCATGCCCCTTGAGAGGGAGTGGCTGATAACTAGGGGAAAGGTTAAGGCTAACTGCTTGGATGTTTTGATTATCCTGTTCTATTTTTACTGGGTCGGGAGCTTGGAGGATTTCAGAGGGAATTTTATTGGGGTTTTCAAGGGGAATTTTAGGTTCTTGGGAGGTGGGGGTCTGCAATTTAATTTTGTTGTTTTCCTTTCCTGGCGTGGTTTGGTGAGAAGGCCCTAAGCATTGTCTCACCGCAGCTAGTAGTGGCAAGAACGTGAGAGATGCCAGAGCATTTTCTTGCTGTCTAGCATTCTGTGCCACACATGTCCAGAATTCTGAACTCCATAAGTCTGCAGGGGACATTCACGGGGCAATGTTAAGAGTCTTACTCCAAAAGGAGGGAGCTTCCTGCATGGAAATTTTAACTCCTCTACTCTTAAGGAGCGGTTTTCTTTTCTTTTTTTTAAAAATTTTATTTATTTATTTATTTATTTATTTATTATTTATTTATTTTGCATTTTTATTTTCTTAGCCTGTGGGTCTTTTTGGCATGTCTGTTTGTTACCCATGATAAAGAGAGATAGGAAATGCTAGTGGTTAGGGAAAGGGACAGTTCAAAAGACTAACCTTACAAGAAGAGATAATTCCTTGGAGATGTGCCAAGCCAGCCGTATCGAGAACAGAGACTTATAAAGAGAGATAGGAAATGCTAGTGGTTAGGGAAAGAGACAGTTGAAAAGACTAACCTCATGGGAAGAGAGAATTCCAGGGAGATGTACCATAGCTGGTCGTATAGAGGACAGAGACTTAAAGCAGATTCAAAGATTAATCTCTCATGGGAAAAGTGTTAAATTCCATGGAGATATACCATAGCTGGTCGTGACTACCCTAGTTGGGGGGGTATCTCTTTGTGTCTATGGTAAAACCCTCTGAGATTTCCCTCGAGTGGGGGAAATCAGGGGCTAAGAGAGAGCTCGAGAAATACCTTGTTTCCTTCTTCCTTTGGTGGAAAGTTGAGCCGCATGTTCTGGGTGCCAGTTGTCGCTTGTAGTTGTCGTTGTTCAATGTCTTTGTGTCACGCGTGACCAAATTCCACACACTGTCCTTCTCTTCTTGGCTCAGCTCCAGGACTTGTCTCCTGCTTGCAGGCTTAGCTCCAGCAAGAAGTGGGGAGGGAAAAACCTCAGGAGACTACCCCTGGAAATGAATGGACTCACACACAGAGCCAGGGAGGATAGGAACTCCGTTTATTTTCTGTCAGTGAGGTCTATATATTTAAGTCTACTGTGTTCTGGGCAATGAAGTGGAGAGCAGATGGAAGGGAGGGGTGAGCCAACTTGTTCTAATTGGGAGGATGCAGAGCTCTGGTTTGTGCAACAGGTAACTAGAGGTCTGACATTTTGCTCAATGCCTCGAGGGAAGGGGGTGCAGAGACAGGGTGAAGCAAGAATCATTGTAATATCCCGAATCTTCCTGCTACAGATAACTGTGAATGCCTACAGAGATATCAGATAACTGGAGATCTCCTGTGACAGGTCTTACAAGTTCTAGCTTCAAGCCACACACAAAGTTTCACCCCCACAAGTTATTTCCTGTGCTTTCCTCTATCTGAAAATTACAAGCTGAAGCCCTTACATTACATTTCTGTCTTATTTTTTCATGCTATCTGGTATCTTCCAGGTCATTCACTATAATCTCACGAAGAACAGTTGCAAAGAATGGCGTTGATGGATCTACTGCAACATACTTAAATTTCGCATCGTGACTAATGTTTACTTTGCTTCTAATTCATAAGAGATGTTTCAAATAACTTTAACACAAACATCACTTTGCTGGTGTGTAACTGTATCAGCAATGAAAGTTCCTGGAGATGCAAGGCTTCCATCAAGAGGACAGAGCTAGCAGACACCCTCAATAATGGGGGCTGTTGGCTTCCATAGATCTTTCCAACAGAGAATGATATCAAGCTTTTTGATCATGCCCAGGCTGGTAGGTACAATACTGCTTTTAATGAGGTATTAATTTGTATTTATCTATCATAATTTGTATTTATCTATCATAATTTTTATTTATCTATCATAATTTGTATTTATCTATCATCTTTCCACACATTTGCAAGGATCATTTTTATTTCTTTTTCTTTAAATGGTATATACTATATCTTATCTGTTTTTAAAGGCTGGGTGTAGTGTTTGTGTTCTTGCTTTTTACAGCTTGCATTTTAAAAAATTTTTATTTATTTATTATTATTTTTTATGTGTATGAGTGTACTGTCTGCATGTAGGTTGGTGCACCTGTGTCATGCAATGCCTCAGAGGTCAGAAGAGGGGGTTGGATTCCCCTGGAACTGGAGTTAAAGATGGTTCTTAGCTACCATGTGGGTTCTGGGAATCGAACCCAGGTCCTCTGCAAGAGCAGTTGATGCTCTTAATCTCTGAGCCATCTCTCCAGCCCCTACAGCTTGCATTTTAAAGAAAAGTAATGTTTGCCTGTGATATGAGAAGAAAGTATTTTTCCTAGTTTATTGTTTGCCCTGCAATTCCTTGTTAATAGTTTTTACATGTTAACATTTCCATATGAACTTTAGAGTTTGTGAAGTTAAAGTAATACTGTTGATACTTTTATTGAGTGTTTTTACATTGAAGAAACTTTATAGTTCTTTTAATAGTCAAATTTATCTTTTTTTCACTTGAAACTTCTTAACTTTATCATACTTAGAAACTTCTTGCCTTTGTCATATTTATAAAGGTCACCATTACTCAAATTATAAAATCATTTTCCCATGCTTCTTCTGAACTTTCATCTTTTGGATTCAAAGCTTTGATTCACTAAGGGTAAGGTGTGAAGTTATCCCGGAAGATTCCCTAGCTGGTTTCATATCATCCAGTGAATAATTCATCTTTCGTCTGCTGATTTCAGAGGCCAACTTTATAATACACAATTCCATATGTATTTTAGTCCTTTTCTGTGCTTTCTAGTCTGTTCTTCTGATTTCTGTAGCAATGCCAAGTTGATTTAATAAATGTGACTTTGTAAGTATCACTTCAAATGGAGGCTTGGTCGCCCCTTATTACTCTTCCCTTTTAGCCTTTTCTGACATATTATTGCATACTTATTCTTGCACTATAACCTTTGGAATTGACTTATCCAGTTAAAAATACTGTTGATGCTTCCATTGGGATTACATGACACTTGACTTTGACCTAGAGAGAGCTGACATATTTATGATGTTGCATCCTCTCAGAAATGTGTTCTGCTCTTCTCTTTGTTCAAGTATGTGTTTATGTCTCTCAGGAGTGCTTTAAAGTTTTCTTCACATAGATCTTGCAAATTTCTAGTTAAGATTACTCCTAGATATCTTATCTTTATTGTTGATTTTGTGAGTTTCCCCCACTATACAGTGTCTTCTAATTGAATGCATATTGATTCTCTTAGGTCCCCCCCCCTCCCTGCTTATATAGCTTATTGTAGCTTTGAACTCTAGATCTTCTTGCCTCTAGTTCCTGAGAACTGGGCTCATAGACACTATCATGCTCAGCCCTCTTTTCAAGGTTTTGCTTTTGATCTTCTCCACTGCACTGGCTAGTATATTGGTGGGAGCTCATGGGGATCCAGTAACAACTCCTTTCCTTCTAGTCACAGCCTCATGTTCCTTATGGGGGTTAGTTCTTTGAGACTGTGGCTCATATTTACAGGATAAAAGAGTTTTCTTTTTGTTTATTTTTTATTGATTAGATGATCTCATACACGATAATGCATCCTTTTTATCATCACCTCACCCGACTCTTGCATTTCCTTCCCACCTACCCATCATCCCACTCCCCTCTCTGCTACAAGTCTTTTTCCCACATTCACATCTTGCTTTGTGACCCACTGTTTGTAGCTTGGGCTGCCTGTATGACCAAGGGTTTTGAACTTGGTGGGTCTATCAGTGGGTGCATAACTGCAGACAATTACTGTTCTTCCTCTCAGAACCCATCCAGCAGTTCAACAGGGAACCATGGGGCCCTGTGGATCCCTCCCCGACTGTGTACACAGTCTTATACACACCTCGTGCAAGCAATGACAGCTTCTGTGAGATTATGTTTGCAAAGGCCGTGTCTGAAGATAGCGTTTTGCACACTTCTCCTTATCTTCTGACCCTTATATTCTTTCTGCTCCCTCCTATATAATATTCTCTGAGCCTTGGAAGGGGTGATGTAGATGTTCTTCTGGTTGGCACTTATTCATAGCATTTTGAGCAGCCATGAGTCTCTGAATTCACTGCCACCACCATCATTCACTGCAAAGAGAAGCTTCTCTGATTAAAGCTGAGTGGCATTTGTCTATGGGTATAAACATAAATATTTAGAAAGAGTTTGGGGCATGCCAGTTTAGTTAAACAAAGAGTGAGCACTCTGCCCCCAGGGCCTATGATCTCCACAGCTCTTAGTTTTTGATCAAGTTTACAGTGCTAGGCATAACAGCCATGCCACTATTGCACCAGCTGGTGCATCTTGCCAGGCAGGTTCATGTCGTAGCCTACAGAGTTCACTGCTCCGCAAGACTGTTGATGGTTTTCCCTGGCCCCTGAGCTGCCTACACAACACCTTCTGTTTCTAGAACAGGATTGAGAATGGTCACTGTCTAGGGGATGTAGTTGTTGTCTTCTCTGCCAATTAAAGAGTTAAAAACAGGAAAGCTCTCATATGTAGGGGAGACTTTTTTTCACATAGATAAAAGAAACTTCACAAGTGGAAAGGGGAACCAGGAACTGGAAATCCAATGTCCCTTGGGGAGGGCCTGGGCTTTAAGGGTTTTACTGTTTTCCCCTCCCTATATTATTGTATTTGTTGCTGTTGTTTTTTGCAGCAGGGTCTCTCTGTAACCCCAGCTTGACTGGAACTTACTATGTAGACCAGGCTGACTTTGATCTCACAGAGATTGACCTGCTTCTGCCTCTGCCTTCTGAATGCTGGGTCATCTGGCCCTCCCTTTAGTCTGGATTGGCCAGCTTAAAGAAATAAGAGAAGGCTAATAGGTCAAAGCTCTAAGCTTAGATATGTCCAAGGTTACATGGCTATAAGTAGGTCAGTTACAGGGCCCCTGCTGGAGTTCAAAATAAGGCCTTCCTGCTGGACCACGTTTTTCCGTCTCTATTATTCCTCATTGATGTTATTGCTTATTAGAGATTGAGTTCCTTGCACTTCCAACTCAGGTTCAGCTTGATTTCTCTGTATCATACAACCGGGTTATTCAGTGAGTTCAGAAATAGGGTCTTATCATCCACCTCTGGTGGACAACCAAGAAGAGTACAAGAACCTGTGTTGTTCTGGGGGCTCCTGAGGTCTCTCTGTTGTTGAGTCATAAGGAGGTACCCTGTGCCTGGCATTGGGATTTCTGTTACATAAATGTTGGCTTCTAGGAGCAGCATTATCCTGCATGCAGGATATCTCACTTATAATTCCTTAAAAATTTAAACCTGTATTAAATTTATTTATTATATGTATGAATATTTTGCCTGTACATATGTAAGTACAACTGTGTCAGGCAATGGCTGTGGAGGGATCATATCCCCTAGAGCTGGAATTAGAGATGCCATGTCTGAATCCAGGTCCACTGCAAGGGTAGTTAGTGCTCTCTCTTTTTTTAAAGAACTTTTTAGTTTATTATTTTTATTTTGCATGTATGAGTGCATTGCCTCCCTGCATGTAGGTATGCCTGTGTTGTGCAATGCCTGCAGAGGACAGAAGGAGGTGTTGGATCCCCTGGAACTAGAGTTATGGATGGTTGTTAGCTGTCATGTGGGTGCCGGGAATAGAACTCAGGTTCTCTGCAAGAGCAGCTACTGTCCTTAACTACTGAGCCATCTCTCCAGCCTCCTTAACTTGTATTTTTAAATTGGCTTACAAAGCAATTTGTTTCAGTCTGGCTTTTTCATGCACCTTTTATTTGGTTAATTCTCCATCCATACCAATCTCTCTCCCCTGCCCCACAGCCCCTCCCCTGCTTGAACTTTTCCACCCCTGTATTCCTCCTGTTTGCATATCACCTATGCTCTGCTTTGTCTCCTCCTGCTAGGAGAATTTCAAATACTGGCTTGCACAGTCTGTCCTGAGCAATGTGGGAATAGTGGATGAGCACCCTCATGTGGTGAGGTGGCTGCAGCTGCTCCTGCAAGAGTAAAGCAGGAGTGGGTGCAGAGGGTAAGTGTCCTCTTAGTGAGCAGGTCTTTCCCCAAGAAGAAGGCTCCCAAAGTAGTGTGGTGTGAAGAAGGGAAGCCGGGCATTTTACCATGATTGGGCTCCCTCCAAGAGGAAGGAAACAACAGGAGTTGATATAAGACAGTCTTGTTTTATTCCCTGCCTCAGAAACAATCTCCAAAATAAGGAATGTGATGGTGAAGGCAATGAGTGTTTTCTTCTCTCTCCTTTATGTTTCCATTTTTCTTTGACAGTGATGGGGAGGTGGTCCTTCCCTATGCGAGTTTGCCTTTCCCTGTCTGCTAGATCCCTGCCTTCTGAGTGACTACTTCACATCACTTTTTAACATATGCTCCCTAGTCTCCTGTCCTTATAAGCAAAAACCAACCAATCAATCAAAAGCCCACATAGGCAGAAGAGAGCTGTTCCCCCAACATTCTCCTTCCAGCTCCTCCCCACACTCAGACAGTTTAGTCCATGACCATCTACTTCACTCCTGTCAACCCAAAGTAAACTCCCCCGGGTAAGAAGACAGTGACCTCCTCAGAGCTCCTCCTTACAGTCCCAGGCCTTGCCTGGAGAGCCCTTCAGAGTCTGCTGCCTGGCACCTACTGTTGCTGTATCAGGATGCATTCCTGATTGGCTCCCTCCTGACCATTCACAGCTGTTCTGGCCATTGTGAGCCTCTGCTTCTTCTCTGGGTCCCTCTGGTCTCTTGTGTGGTAAAACTTGTATTGCACATTGTTCTCCAATAGATGGGAAGTCTTGAGGGTACAGCCTATCTGTTTACTTCATTCTTCCAGAGCCTGACATGTTTGATAATTAATAGTATTTTATTTTATTTTATTTTTTAACATTTTTTATTGATGCTTTGTGCATTTCATACATCATTTTCCAATTCAGTTCAGGCATATTTCCCTTTCCCTTCCCCCCTACCCCCACCCCAACCGAGATCATGCATTCTGCCATAACTGTCCTGCATATTTCTCTCAGTTTTTTTTTCATTTTTTAGCTATAAGTGATAATCCATGAGTACAAGCATCCTTCATGTAAAACCAATTTGCAGGCTGTTGTGCCCAAACCCCCACAGCCCCACCTTCCAACGGGGGGTGAGGGGTTGTATGTTCAATCAGGTTGATCAAATGAGTGTCCAGACTACAATGCTGTAGTTTCACCATTCACCCCAATCGCAGTCCTTACATTCTACCACGCCCCCTCTTCCGCAGATTATTCCCTAGGCTTAGAAAAGGGGCACAGGTGGATGAGAAGCAAAACAGTCCACTCTCTCTGGAGCTGTTGACTTGGACTCTGGTCAATTCTGGCTGTTTCCTTTCATGGGCTGACAGTTTGTCCAGGAATAACCTTTCGATCCTACTAATGAAGCACAAGCAATTAGATATATAGGTATTTAAACAGCATTAATAGTTATGGTAGGTTACTTTGGTATAGACATATGTTTAGATGATATGTTGATCCATGAATTACGTTTTTTCCTGTTAAATATGGCAGGGTCTTACTGTGGCTTATGACGTCTCCTAACCTGTAGAGGATGTAAGCTTGTGGCATCAGCCATGGGTTATTCCTCCAAGGAGAGAGTCAATAGCCAATTAGATTTGGGATATACAGGCATATGGCTGCCTCTGCTGCACAGTATTTCCAGGCAGGTGAGGTGTAGTTGGTGTTGACGGTCGAGTCTTGCTTGACTCAAGGAGACCCGTATTTGCTTTACTGGTTTAGTGGCCTTTGGTAACACTCTCTGGTGTTCCAGAGGCCATCTGTACACTTGCATGTGTGGTCTCAATACATCTTTCCCATGTTAACGTCAGGTTTACCTTTTGTGGGGCCTTAGATCCCCTGGCCAACATCTCCCTGGTAGAATAATCCATTACTGATGTCAGAGCTCCTGTATTGATATATTTTGCTTAAGTGCATAGTTTAAGGACTTTAGTATTATATTTGGTTCTGAACAGAGAATAATCCTTTTCACAGTTCTTATGTCTATTAGTCAATTAAAGAAGGCAGTTTTACCTGTTTTATAAGAGATTACCTCTATAATAGTTGTCTCCAATTTACAGTTGGAGAGCGACCTCATCATCATCATATTTCTCCTTGTTCTGGGGGGGAGGCAAGAAAGTCTCTCATATCAAAACCTTTGCAGCACCTGTGGCAGATGCTTGCCCAAGTGACTTCCCGGCTGATAATTAATAGTATTATTGTTAGCTTCCTCATACAGATGAGGAAACTAGGGCCCAAAGCACTTTTTTGTTTTAGAATCACATGTGGAGGCAGAGCATGTGGAGGGGACCAGCCCAGCCCACACTCCTCTGTAATTACATGAGCACAACACAAACTCGTGTCTCAAAGTAATGGAGTGGAGAGAGGCAGTCAAGCCTGAGGTAACCAGTTTCGCACTACTGTCTCTGGAGTTGCTTTGCTCCTTTCAAAGACTGTGATGCTCTTGGCAAAACAGTGGCTGAGGTACCTTCCTTAGCACTGGGAGCCAACCACATCACTGAGCATCCAGAAGAGGCTGGCTGTGTCTCTGTCAATGTGCAGACACTTTCCTTTCTTGACCTTGAATCTGCTGAGTCTCAGAGGATTTCAAAATTCTGTGTAGAAGAAATATCTAGAAATGGCCAAGTTTGACTTCTTAATCACAGACTTATTCTGTATGTCTCATTTTTATCTTCTTTCAGATTATTCTAGAACCTCATTATTATAACTTAAAATAAGCTCATCATAAGGATTTTAGAAACCAGAGAAAAGCAAAATAGAAGGTCCTCAGAACAACCACTGAGAGCATTTGGAAGTGGAATAATAAAATTGTACATGTTGCTATTTTACAGGACAATGCACTGTATACGAGTGTTATATTCTTTTCTGCTCCCAAATCAGTTTCCAAATAAGTTTTCATGTTATGGTAAAACATTGGTGCACATTATTTTTAAAGGCTGCTCATGCAACATTTACTTACTGAATCTTACCTTTAGGCAGGATAGCTGTTTATACATGCTTGCTGTCACATGCTATGGTGCCAAGCATTCTTATGCATGGACACCTGTGATGGGGCTACTAGACAGACTTTTAAGGAGATTGGTCTTAAACTGAAGAATACTGGTGACTTTAGGGAACTAGAGTTCAAGAAAAGAGAAGGACACTTTCCCTCTCAAATGTGTTCCTTGGTGACTGCAAATTGTGCTTGAGATCTTGCATGGGCCCTTAAGCACCATCGCTTCTCTTAAAGTACCTGCTGGACGGCGGTATCAGTAGAAACAATTGGCTAAAGCTGAGTGGAGGGAAACAGAGCGGCTGGGAGAGATGCCACTGGGAGCCCAGGAGGCACATAGAGAGCCAGACGAAGATGGCACTGGGAGCCCAGGAGGCAGATGGAGAGCCAGACGAAGATGGCATTGGGAGCCCAGGAGCAGGTGGGGAGACAGATGAAGATGGCACTGGGAGCCCAGGAGCAGGTGGAGAGCCAGACGAAGATGGCACTGGGAGCCCAGGAGGCAGATGGAGAGCCAGACAAAGATGGCACTGGGAGCACAGGAGCAGGTGGAGAGCCAGACGAAGATGCCACTGGGAGCCCAGGAACAGGTGGAGAGCCAGACGAAGATGCCACTGGGAGCCCAGGAGCAGATGGAGAGCCAGACGAAGATGGCACTGGGAGCCCAGGAGCAGATGGAGAGCCAGACGAAGATGGCACTGGGAGCCCAGGAGCAGGTGGAGAGCCAGACTAAGATGGCACTGGGAGCCCAGGAGGCAGATGGAGAGCCAGACGATGCCACTGGGAGCCCAGGAGCAGGTGGAGAGCCAGACGAAGATGCCACTGGGAGCCCAGGAGCAGATGGAGAGCCAGATGAAGATGGCATTGGGATCCCAGGAGCAGGTGGAGAGCCAGACGAAGATGCCACTGGGAGCCCAGGAGCAGGTGGAGAGCCAGACGAAGATGCCACTGGGAGCCCAGGAGCAGGTGGAGAGCCAGACGAAGATGGCACTGGGAGCCCAGGAGGCAGATGGCAAGCCAGAGGAAGAAGCCACTGGGAGCCCAGGAGCAGGTGGAAAGCCAGATGAAGATGGCACTGGGAGCCCCACCCATGTTCTTTCTTGCCCTGCAGCAGCTTTATGTTTCAAAAATCTCCGTGACACACTCAGGGGACTTGTGTGAACAGCGAGGGGTCTCAAAGCCAGGAAAGGGAAGTGGTAAAATGCAGAGCTGTGCCTAGAGCACCGGGCAGAGCAGACCAAGGAAGACTGGGCTGAGCTGGGCTGGACTGCCTGGCTACTGGCCCATCTCATGGATGGGCTCTAGGTGGAGCTGTAGCTGCAAAATTTTCACACTGAGAAGTTCCTGGCAAGGCAAAGCTGTTTAGAAATCTGGGAAGACGAGGTCTGGCGCGTTCAGGGTGGTATGGCTGTGGACACAGGTAAATGGATGGAGCTCGAAGCCATTATGTTGAGTGAGGTGACACGGTCCCAGGAAGACAGAGAATGGTTTCCCTCATTTGTGGATGCTAACACCAAATCCCCCAGATGAAAGGCAAGCTGAACAACAGTATGGTTATATTTTTGGTTTATCTGTAAGCAACTATGTTGTCATAATGTGAATCCCTCAATGGGCTCTAGAATCCACCCACCAATTATTTTCAGACTCTGTAATTACTGTATATGGGTGGAGAGTATGTATCCATATTTTAGAATAACATGAAATTAACGGAGGAAAATGTGAATTCCTAAGCATAAAAAAAAAACTGAGAGAAAGACGCAGGACAGTTATGATAGAGAACATGATCTGGGATGGTTTGGCATGGGGTGGGGGGAAGGGATAAGGGAATATGCCTGGCCAAAAATGAAAAATGATGTATGAAATACATAAAGCATCAATAAAAAAGCTAAAATGAAAAAATAAAAAAAGAAATCTGGGAAGAAAAGAAGTAAAGAAAGAGGACTGGAAATGAAGGAGGAGATATACTGGGCTAAAGTGCATTCGCTCTTCACTCATTCTTCCCTCACTCAGTGAGTATTTACTGAGGCCCACTGAGATCTAGAATTGTGGTCTGATAGGGATAAAATGGTGGACTGGAACAGCTGCATCTCTGAAGCCATGTGGTTCATGAGACCCAATAGTGGACTCCAGTGGACTCCAACATGAGCATGCAATGGACATGGAAGGTCTCAGATGAAGGAAGCAAGCTGCTTTGGGAGATGCAGGTCCCATCTGAGGATGGTTGCCCAGTGGAATGTTCTGGAGGTGATATTTGAAGGTAGCCAACCAAAAATGAGAGAGAGAGAGAGAGAGAGAGAGAGAGAGAGAGAGAGAGAGAGAGAGAGAGAGAGAGAGCGCGCTAAGGACCTGCACAGTAAGTCAGTGCTGAAAGGAACCAGCTGGGCACTTGGGAGGGGATTCATGGCTGAAACATGGCAGGGAGGGGGTGGGGAAGGCCACACAGCACTTTATTCAGACCAGAGAGTTTGGATTTGATCCTGAGAAAATGGAAAGGGGCTAAGGGATTTGAACAAGGTGGGTGATATTTACCCTCCTTGTTTTTACAGATCACTTTGGTCTAAGTATGGAAGTAGTTTTGGGGCTGACCAGAGGGAAGGCTGTGTAGCAGGTTACATGGTTGCTTCAGTTAGTGGATTGTGAGAATGTGTGGGATGGGTGAGCCCCAAATACAGAGGGGTGAGTGGACAAAGCATGTTGGTGGTTGCAGACTCTACTTATGGCTTTGCTGCCTGGTGAACCTTGGAAGATGATCAGGTTTGGGTGAGTCATGCATTTGACTTAAATTTTTTATTTTTTTTTTACTTTACGCATTTTATTTTATGTATTTTGCCTGCATGGTAGGAGCCGAACCTGCATCCTCTGCAAAGCCTAACTGCTGAGCTGTTTCTTCATCCCTGTGTACTTTTGACACCTGTGTGGGGATATTTTCTCTTCTTGCTCTCCCATCTTTGGCTCAGGAACAGACATGTAAGGAAGGGGTCTCTTCCTACGAGCAGGTGTGGTCATCCCATTGGATCCTTCCATTTTCCTGGGATCTGCCTGCTGAAGAATGGAATATTCCACTCTGCTCCCGTCCTCCCTGCAAGGAGCATGTTGGGGTCATGTGTGTTAACCTGGGGAAGCTTTTCTGGAGACCTCTTTGCTCCTGTGGCTGTGGCTTGGTAGATATAGGGCAGGATTCTTCAGGGTTGTATTTGCTCTGCTGGCCCAAGGGCTTGTCAGGGTGCATTTCCCCCAAGGACTTTTTATTGGGGTGAATTTCAGGAAGCAGATTTTCAAACAGCTTTTTAAATTTTTTATTTATTTATTTTTGTATGTGTATGAATGTACTGTCTGCATGTAGGTTTGTGCACCCATGTCATGCAATGCTGCGGAGGTCAGAAGAGGGTCTCGGATTCCCCTGGAACTGGAGTTCTCCTGGAATTGGAGTCACAGACAGTTCTCAGCCTCCATGTGGGTGCTGGGGATCAAACGCAGGTCCTCTGCAAGAGCAGTTGGAGCTCTTAACTGCAAGGCCATCTCTTCAGCCCCTCAAACAGCTTTTAAGTCTGGATTCACCAGGGCCAAAGCTGAGACTTATCTCTCCTCCTGAAGGGTCCCTAACACTTTTTCTCTTTTAGCTCAAAAGGGAAGAGACGAATGTGGCTTCCTGCTTTAGAGCCATCTGAGCATAGATGGCTTGAGGCCTGGAGGAGAGATCAGAGCCAGCAAGAGCACCAGGAGTCCCCAGTGAGAGGGAGGAAGGAGACAGGAGGAGACCTTCGCTGGCCCTTGAGAAGCCTAGTGTTTGGGGCAGGCAGAAGAAGGTGGTTTCAGAGCAGATCAAACAGGAAAGGGAG
Organism: Rhizomys pruinosus; assembly: GCA_009823505.1. Classification (NCBI taxonomy): domain Eukaryota; kingdom Metazoa; phylum Chordata; class Mammalia; order Rodentia; family Spalacidae; genus Rhizomys; species Rhizomys pruinosus. The sequence goes on along the minus strand of VZQC01010985.1, from coordinate 916,151 downwards.
ATGGAACTGAAGATGAAATGGAGCCCCAGAAGCCTGGAGGTGAGAGTGTATTGGGGAAGTGGCCAGTAAAGGAACACATCTGCTAGATTAAGTGACAGGGAGGACATGGGTGACTTTAGCAAGCCATATTTGGGATGGCGATGGGGGCCACATCCCAGCTTGCAGTGGGAGAGTGTGCAGGATGCAGAACAGAGGGGTCCACGGGAGACAGCTTCTTTGAGGAGATTCTGGGGTGAAGGATCAGTGCCTCCATCAGCCCTCAGCTGCCCACAGTTGTTTCATTGCACTCCTGTATTTGGAGAACTCCTTGCCTTCAAGTCTTGCTGAGAAGTAGAGCCTGCCTCCCACCTTACTTGAGGCTGGTGCCAGATGCCCATCTTCCTGGCTGGCACAAAGCTGGGGTGAGCTCAGAACAGGTCTCAAATGTTAGCCCAGACAGGAAAGTTGGAGCTTGTGAAGCACAAGAGAAAGAATCCAGGGGGAGGTTTCTATAACAACGACAGCCAAGGAGAGGGTCACGGGCTAGCAGGGCAGCAGAGTTAGAGACAGGGGAAGGGTGGAAGTGAGAGAGGAGTGGAGGGGGTGTTTCCAGGGTACCAGGAGAATGGGAGGTGGCAGCAGCAGTGGAAGAGGTGATCAGATCCAAGCGGGCGTGTAGTCCTCCAGTACATTCTGTAAGCAGGGAATGTATCCACTTACTTATCTGTGTGTGTATGTGTGATATATATTACAATCAACGTGACTGAGCTGTAGACCAAAGTATAGACCACTGTTCCAATCAGGCTGTACATGTCCATCGGCCCCAGAAGTTCCCTTGTACCCTTTGCAGCCAGTTTCTCTTCTAGCCCCTGGCTCTAGGAGCTCCCTGCTTGTTATACCTATAGATTAGCTCTGGGAGCTCCCTGCTTGTTATACCTATAGACTAGCTCTAGGAGCTCCCTGTTTGTTATACCTATAGATTAGCTCTAGGAACTCCCTGCTTGTTATACCTATAGATTAGCTCTAGGAGCTCCCTGCTTGTTATACCTATAGATTAGCTCTGGGAGCTCCCTGCTTGTTATACCTATAGATTAGCTCTGGGAGCTCCCTGCTTGTTATACCTATAGACTAGCTCTAGGAGCTCCCTGCTTGTTATACCTATAGATTAGCTCTGGGAGCTCCCTGCTTGTTATACCTATAGACTAGCTCTGGGAGTTCCCTGCTTGTTATGCCTATAGATTAGCTCTGGGAGCTCCCTGCTTGTTATACCTATAGATTAGCTCTGGGAGTTCCCTGCTTGTTATACCTATAAATTAGCTCTGGGAGATTCCTGCTTGTTATACTTATAGAATAGCTCTGGGAGCTCCCTGCCTGTTATACCTACAGATTAGCTCTGGGAGTTCCCTGCTTGTTATACCTATAGACTAGCTCTAGGAGCTCCCTGCTTGTTATACCTATAGATTAGCTCTAGGAGCTCCCTGCTTGTTATATCTACAGATTAGCTCTAGGAGCTCCCTGCTTGTTATAAATAGATTAGCTCTAGGACCTCCCTGCTTGTTATACCTATAGATTAGCTCAGGGAGCTCTCTGCTTGTTATACCTATAGATTAGCTCTAGGAGCTCCCTGCTTGTTATACCTATAGATTAGATCTAGGAGCTTCTGCTTGTTATAACTACAGATTAGCTCTGGGAGCTCCCTGCTTGTTACACCTATAGATTAGCTCTAGGAGCACCCTGCTTGTTATACCTATAGACTAGCTCTAGGAGCTCCCTGCGTGTTATACCTATAGATTAGCTCTAGGAGCTCCCTGCTTGTTATATATACAGATTAGCTCTAGGAGCTCCCTGCTTGTTATAAATAGATTAGCTCTAGGACCTCCCGGCTTGTTATACCTATAGATTAGCTCAGGGAGTTCCCTGCTTGTTATACCTATAGATTAGCTCTAGGAGCTCCCTGCTTCTTATACCTATAGATTAGCTCTAGGAGCTTCTGCTTGTTATAACTATAGATTAGCTCTGGGAGCTCCCTGCTTGTTACACCTATAGATTAGCTCTAGGAGCTCCCTGGTTGTTATACCTATAGATTAGTTTCTCTGTCCTATGGATTTATGTGAATTAGGTCAGTGCGTTGTATTGGACTTCCTTCATCTTGGGGCTAGTGTGTGCTCTCCTGCAGAAAGTGGGCGATTGTCACTTTGCTCAGCCATCCTGGCTGTGAGGAGTGTCCACTCTGTGTAACACATGGCCCTGTGGTTCTCCACTCACCTGTGGGGAAGAGTAGAGTCATACCCAGGATCTGGCTTCTGTGAATAAGGCAGCTGTGAACACTTATGTGTGGGCCTCTGTGGACATATATTTCAGTATCATTTAAATCAGTTTTATTTTTGTCTGAATCAGCAAGAGCTGGCTTCTGTTACTTGTAGCTAAGAAATCTGACAGCTACAGAAGAGGAGAGTGCAGAATCTCTGGAAGCTGGGAGGGGTTTTTGGGTTCAGGAGAGGATTTTATTTATAATATGTAGAAGACTGGAGCATGCTTGAACACCAATGCTCATGATCTGCTTGGGAGGGATCAGTTAAGAAAGAGAAAATGTGAACCCTGCAAAGGAGGGATGGAAGAGGGTCCTACTCAGCCAGAGGGAAAGTGTTGGGAGGCCGCAGAGGCAGAGTGGGAGCCGGCAGGTGGGTGCATGGGGCAGAGGCAGAGTGGGAGCCGGCAGGTGGGTGCATGGGGCAGAGGCAGAGTGGGAGCCGGCAGGTGGGTGCATGGGGCAGAGGCAGAGTGGGAGCCGGCAGGTGGGTGCATGGGGCAGAGGCAGAGTGGGAGCCAGCAGGGAAAGTGTTGGGAGGCCGCAGAGGCAGAGTGGGAGCCGGCAGGTGGGTGCATGGGGCAGAGGCAGAGTGGGAGCCGGCAGGTGGGTGCATGGGGTAGAGGCAGAGTGGGAGCCGGCAGGTGGGTGCATGGGGCAGAGGCAGAGTGGGAGCGGGCAGGTGAGTGCATGGGGCAGAGGAGCAGAGCAGCTTTGGCTTATTGTGAAGTAGGAATTGAGTTAGTCCACACTGAGGAAGGAGCTGGAGTTGGAGGGCAGGGACAGGACAAGTTACAAAATGGTCTCTACAAGGAGGGTAAGAAGGCAGGGACTGGAAGATGACATGAGAACCTGGGCACTGAAGCCAGCCGAAGCCAGTGTCTGACAGGACTCATAGTCCACTGCAGAGGCCACCAAGGAACCCAGTTCTCAGAGACAGGGCTGAAAGAATGGTGAGTTTCCTAGGAGACAGGCAGATGTACTGAAAATCCTGCAGAGGGCTCTGTGTGTGGCAAGTTACAGTCTGCTGAGGGGGTGAGTGAATGGAGAGGGGCTTGCAATGCTGGAGCTCAGCTCTGGTTGATGTACCTAAGGGAAGATCTCAAGTATAAAGAAGAGGGGCTGGAGAGATGGCTCAGTAGTTAAGCTATTGCAGAGGACTGGATTCAAATTCCAGCACCACATGGCAGCTAACAACTGTCTATAACTGCAGTTCCAGGCAATCTGATGACGTCTTCTGTCCTCTGTAGGCACTGTATGACACGGGTGCACTCACATTCATGCAGGCACTGTGTGACACAGGTGCACTCACATTCATGCAGGCACTGCATGACGCGGGTGCACTCACATTCATGCAGGCACACTGCATGACGCGGGTGCACTCACATTCATGCAGGCACACTGCATGACGCGGGTGCACTCACATTCATGCAGGCACTGCGTGACATGGGTGCACTCGCATTAATGCAGGCACTGCGTGACACGGGTGCACTCACATTCATACAGGCACTGCCTGACACGGGTTCACTCACATTCATGCAGGCACTGCGTGACACCGGTGCACTAATGTTCATGCAGGCACTGCACGACGCGGGTGCACAAACATTCATGCAGGCACTGCACGACGTGGGTACACTCACATTCATGCAGGCACTGCATGACGCAGGTGCACACACATCTGTCAGGCACTGTATGACACGAGTGCACTCACATTCATGCAGGCACTGCATGACATGGGTGCACTCACATTCATGCAGGCACTGCATGACACAGGTGCACTCACATTCATGCAGGCACTGCATGACACAGTTGCACTCACATTCATGCAGGCAGTGCATGACACAGGTGCACTCACATTCATGCAGGCACTGCACGACGTGGGTACACTCACATTCATGCAGGCACTGCACGACGCGGGTGCACTCACATTCATGCAGGCACTGCACGATGCGGGTGCACTCACATTCATGCAGGCACTGCATGACACAGGTGCACTCACATTCATGCAGGCACTGCATGACACGGTTGCACTCACATTCATGCAGGCAGTGCATGACACAGGTGCACTCACATTCATGCAGGCACTGCACGACGTGGGTACACTCACATTCATGCAGGCACTGCACGACGCGGGTGCACTCACATTCATGCAGGCACTGCACGATGCGGGTGCACTCACATTCATGCAGGCACTGCATGACACAGGTGCACTCACATTCATGCAGGCACTGCATGACACGGTTGCACTCACATTCATGCAGGCAGTGCATGACACAGGTGCACTCACATTCATGCAGGCACTGCACGACGTGGGTACACTCACATTCATGCAGGCACTGCACGACGCGGGTGCACTCACATTCATGCAGGCACTGCACGATGCGGGTGCACTCACATTCATGCAGGCACTGCATGACGCGGGTGCACTCACATTCATGCAGGCACTGCATGACACGGTTGCACTCACATTCATGCAGGCAGTGCATGACACAGGTGCACTCACATTCATGCAGGCACTGCACGACGTGGGTACACTCACATTCATGCAGGCACTGCACGACGCGGGTGCACTCACATTCATGCAGGCACTGCACGATGCGGGTGCACTCACATTCATGCAGGCACTGCATGACGCGGGTGCACTCACATTCATGTAGGCACTGCATGACGCGGGTGCACACACATTTGTCAGGCACTGCATGACACGAGTGCACTCACATTCATGTAGGCACTGTGTGATACGGGTGCACTCACATTCATGCAGGCAGTGCATGACACAGGTGCACTCACATTCATGCAGGGACTGCACGACGTGGGTGCACTCACATTCATGCAGCGACTGCACGACGGGGGTGCACTCACATTCATGCAGGCATAGCACTCATATACATAAAAATAAAAAATAAATCACAAAAAAATGTTTAAAGGGTAGGGAAGGGGAGGGGCTTGGCAAGGTCACACAGCATGCCCAAGGCAACCCTCAGATCTATATGATCTCTTTCCATGACTAGCCAGTCAATGAGTTGCATGGACAGAAGTCTGCACACCACCCCTGTCCCTTCCTCTGGCTCACCACATCAGTGATGAGAACACTACTTTCTCCATGAGATAGAACTGGAGGCATGGTCTCAGATAGCTGGGCAGGTTGGGCAAGGAGTCCATAAATTCTCTCTTTCAGCCAGTTCTTTTTTTTAATTTTTAAAAAATTTATTTATTTTTATGTGTATGAGTGTACTGTCTGCACATAGGTTTGTGCATCCATATCATGCAATGCTGTGGTAGAAGAGGGTATCGGATTCCCCTGGAACTGGAGTTAAAGACAGTTTTCAGCCACCAATGTGGGTGCTGGGGATCTAACCCGGGTCCTCTGCAAGAGCAGTCGGCGCTCTTAACTGCTAGACCATCTCTCCAGCCCCCAGGCAGTTTTTATTGGGCACTGGATAATTTAAATTTCTGGCCCTAGTTTTTTACCCATGTAGCAGAATTCCACACCCACACACCTCTGTGGTGGGGGAGCAGCCACCTCCCCCCATTGACTGGTGTGCAGCTTATCATTTGATCTTGCCAGTTGACTTAGTGAGCCTAAAGAAGCTTGTGTTTTGGTGATTACTATTGAGAGTCACAGCCCCCTCAGCCTGTCCAAGAAGGAACTCACATGTGCCAAACTCAGCTGTCCTGCACTGGCACCTACCTCCTAACTAACAAGCAAGCTAAAGGTGACCTGTGGCAAGAAAAGAGCAGAATAGATGCCTGTTACTTGGAACTGCTACATTTTGGGTAGTTTGTTTTGTAGTATGGTTGTGGCACTTACTGCCTGCTACAGGACAGGCCTTCTGCAAAGTGCAAAGTTAGTCACCAACACCATATGTATTTTTGTCAACTCACAGTTTAGTGAGATAGGGTGCTATCACTTGAGATCTTTTCATTTGAGGTTTTTTTTTTTTCAGGTAGACCCTGTCTTTTTTTAAAAAAAAATTTATTGAAGTTTTTTGCATTTCATACATAATTTCTCATTCCAATTTAGACTCATTTCCCTTTCCATGTCCTCCACCCCACCCAAGTTTATACATTCTGCCATATGTATCTTGAATCTTTTCCTGAGTCTTTTTAAAGTTTTTCAAAGCAGAGGATTATTGTTTTGGGGAGAACTTTCCTGTTTCAGTTTGTCTCGCTTTCTTTTGTTGTTCCCTCTGGTTTGTATTGCTTCAACATATGTCAAACCTATAATACCATTATGTTGTTATTTCCAAATCATATTTAGGGATTCACACTTTCCCTTTTAATTTTATACTACTCTAAAATATGAATACATACCCTCCACTCATATACCAAAATTACAAAGTCTGAAAATAAGCGATAGGTTAATTCTAGGGCCCATTAAGTGATTCACATTATACAAGCACAGTTGGTTTCAGATAAAGAGAAATATAACATTAATGTTGCTAGTTTGCCTACAACTAGGTACTTGGTGCTAGAATTCACAAATGAGAGATAACATTCTTCATTTGTTTTTCTGGGACTGTGTTACTTCACTTAGCATAATGGCTTCAAGTTCCATCCATTCACCTGCAAAGCTCATGATGTCATCTTTCTTTACTGCTGCATAGAACTCCATTGTGTAGATGTACCACATTTTCTCTATCCACTCGTCAGTTGAGGGGTATTTGGGTTGGTTCCAGCTCCTTGCTATTGTGAAGAGAGCTGAAATAAACATGGCTGTGCATGTATCTCTGCAGTAGGATGAGTCTTGTGGGTATACACCCAGGAGTGGTATGCTGGGTCAGTGGTAAGATCATTTTGAGTCTTTTAAGGGTTCTCCATAGTGCTTTCCATAGTGGTTGTACAAGTTTACATTCCCACCAGCAGTGGATGAGTGTTCCCCTTTCCCCACAGAGTTTTTAAAAACCTAAAATCTAATTTCTGAAATTCACATTGAAATATAAGAGGCAGATAAAAATTTTCACCGTGATTATCTGTTTCCTTTTCTATTCTTGTTGGATTTTTGTGTATTTTATTTAATACATCTTAATCATATTTGGATGCCCTCCCCTATTTCCACCCTTCTATAGCCCCCCATCTTATTTAATGAATTCTGTCATATATGCTAAAGCCCCTCAAGATGAGTTTGTGGCTCCAGATGTCCCTCTGTGTTGAGTTCATCCACTGGAGCCTGGTCAACCCATCTGGTATCATTCCCTTAAAGAAGATCAACTCTCACCCAGTAAGTATCAGTTGCCAACAGTGCCTTGGCTGAGCTTGGACTTCTTATCCACTTCCTCACTTCTATGCTGATTTTTGTCTGGTTTAAGCTTGCACAGTCTTGTGTGTTCTGCCACTATTGCTGTGAGTTCACATGAGCAGGTTCCCAGCCACCTGGAGAACTGGGTTTCCTTGTGGTCATCTAGCACCCTTGCCTCTTAACAGTCTTTCTGCCCCCTCTTCTGCAATGGTTCCTCAGCCCTGAGTGGCAGATGTTTAATGTAGGAGTCCTATCCAGGGACACTCACTCTGCAGTCTCCTGTTCTCTACATTTTGGCCACAGCTGGCTCTCTGTGTTTATCAGCATGAGGAAGCTTTGGTGGTGGGAGTTGAGAGGTTTGTTAATATCCTCTCTGCTCTCCATTCCACTGTGTTCCCTGAGCCTTTGGTGCAGAGATTGTGGTGTAGATGATTTGCTTGGGGATGGGCATCTCATCGACATTTATTTTCTGCATTTGACCATCTGTGGAACTCTGTAATAGTCTCCATTGAAAAAAGAAGCTTCTTGGATGAGTGGTGAGAAGTATAACTGTCTCTAAATATAAATATCCATATTTAAGAAATCACAGTTGTCTAGGGATGTGAAAGATGTAGGTTTTTCTCTAGGATCTATGGGCTCTCCAGCCATGTGTGTTTGGGTTTACAGGACCACACATGAGTTCTCTCCTACTGAATAGGCTTTCAGTCTAATTAGATAGCTGTTGATTACCTCCAATATAAAAGTGCCACTGCAGCATCAATAGAGATAGTTTGCTACAGCAGTCATTTTTTACTAGGCCTCACAGCTGGGTTGGACCACTGACTGACTTTTCTCCCTCAATAACTTGGGTAGTATCTTCTGGTACTATGAGAGCTAGTCTTCATGGAGGGTTTGAAGTATGTCCTCACAGTGGTTCTCTTAAGGGCAGCCTTGGATGATCTTGGGACGACAAAGGTGGCCTAAGAGACTGGCTGAATGTTTTGAGCAGTGTACACACAGTAGAAGCTAATTGTGATAAAAAGAGGCAGCTGAGCTGACAGATGCATTTATTGAAGGATTTTATCAAACCGTGTAATGAATACCTGCAGTCAGTTTCACAGGAGGGATTAGCTTGAATCTCTATCCTGGAGATGGGTAAAAAAGTATGCGTGTTAGTGATTTGACCATTTGATTACTTTTTCCCTCCATGTATAATAACGAGGCCATTGAGAACACACCAGCATGCAAAGTGCCTGGTGCAGCTTTCAACCAAACACAAGAGCTTGCATGTACCAGATAGACCTCTGGCTGAGTGAGCACTTGCATGCTGGCCACTGTATGTCACCTCAGATGTCTTACCTTCAGGGTCTTTTCACTGGTGGAAGTGCGCCTTCCCATAGGGTACCCTGAATGATTGATTTTACTTAAGCACAAATATAGTAGCTTTCATTTTTCTATGTTTCTTTCAATAAACTTGAATTTGCTTTCAGAGCACAGACTTTTCTGAAGGACCCAGAAGAAGATACTCGTCATAGTTTCCAATCTTACAGCCCAGTTGGTTTTTATTATACCTTTGGCATTGGCGGGTAGAAGACATTTGAGTCTGCTTTTACACTAAAAGGAGGCCCCAAAGAAAGGAGGGAGTGTGAAGGGTGAAGGAGAAGGGGGGACTGATGGCTCAAAGTCCTGGGGCAGGATAAAAGATAAAAGCGAAGGCTGGAGGGTTAGGTGTGAGTGGAAAGATCAGCCTTGAAAAGGAAGAGGGGTCTTCTCCTGGCTGAGAATGGAGATGAGTGTGGGCTGTGGTTGGTGTGTCTGGGTCTGGGCAGTGTAGCTAGTTGAGGAAATTCAAACCAGAGGGTTCAGTGAAGTAGGATGCAAAGAACTTCCCTTGTGAGTAAGGGCACAGAGGCCAGAAATAACAAGAATTGGCCACAGAATAAGAAGGGAAGGGGCTGAAAGGCCTGAGAAGACATAAGGTGGGTGAGGTTTGTGTCCGGATGAGACCAACTGCATTTTAAGTTCTTGTATGCCCGAGTGGCTTCATCTCTCAGGGCAACTCAGCTTCTGTGGTGTCTCTCCATCCAGGTCTTACCTGGTTGAGCTCCTGTATCACATTCTACTTCTCTAGGCTGAGTGGCTACTATGAGTGCTTTGTAACCTGTGTTTTGTTTCTGCCAGTACTCTCCCAGGCTTTGTGTTTGCAGTCTGTGCAGGACATGGGTATGGCCAGTCCTGGGCCCTACTGGTCCAGGTGTATTGGCAGACACAGCGTGTGTACTCTCCTGAAGTCAGGCTTGAGAAGGGCAAGTCTCAGGGAACATGACAGAAGAGAGGCAGGAAGAGTGTAAGAGCCATGGAGACAAGATGCCTGCTATTAAGGTGTTCTAGACACACTAGGAGGCTGCACCAATGACGAGATCTTCACAAGAACAAAGCCAGTTGACATGCCAAGGTGGATGGGGGAATGTCATGGGGCCCCACCTCAAGATGCAGAGCTACAGGCAATCAATGGAAGCCGAGGGAGGAAGAATCAATTTTCTCTAGGGACTAGTTCCCTGAGAGGTTATCTAATCTTTTTTTTTTTCTTGGTATTTTTGAGACAGGGTCTCCCTGTAGCTCTGGATGTCCTGGAAGTCATTATGCAGACCAGGTTGGTCTTGAACTCACAAAGATCCACCTGCCTTTGCCTCCCAAGCGCTAGGATTAAAGGCATGAGCCACCATGCCCAGTGAGGTTATCTAATCTTAAATGGGAAGCCCCAAACACGGGTACACAGGAGCACCATGAAATGGACTCAGTGCATTATATATATATATATATCCATAATGAAGAAGAAGACAAGAAATTGAGAGGGAGTGGGGAGACATGGGAGGGATGGAAATAACGTAAAGACAGTAATTATGTATGAAATTATCAAAAATAAGAATACATAAATTAAAAAAAAGATGGCAAGCCTGCCTTTCTGCCTCCTGCTGCCTCCCCCACCCCACAATGTCCCCCTGCCTCCCCCTCCCACGTTCAGTGGCCCTGATACTCTCCCTTGCACTTTTGCTCTCTTCTTGGCCCTCACACCAAGCCCACCCCTCACTGCTGGTCTTTCTTGCCTGGTGCTCTGAGCTTCCTTCCCTTCCCATGTCCCTGCCCTCCTGGAGGGACTGGGTGAAAAGAGGACAATCCTCACACAGTCTAGGGCTGTTGGGGAGCAAGAAGCAGGGAGCTCAGGGATCCTCAGTAGTGTCCTTACCACACACCCCCATTTCCTATACACTACTCTCTGCTCAGTTACCAGCTTGCAAGTTATTCCCCCTCTTCAGCTTTTCCATCTGTAAGTCACCATCCTCAACACATTTATGCCCTCTGGGCTGTGAAGCTGTAAAGTACACTATATTGGTAAATTGTCATGTTCTGTTTCAGCTCATTGAGAAGCTGGCTCTGGATGTGGGATTCTGCCTTCTCCCTGTTCCAGTTGGGGACTCCAGTTGGGGACTGCCTCACTGGGATGTCTGTAAGTCTGATTTGATGATGTCATCTTAGTTTGCTCTCTCAGTCAGGCTGCTCCAGTTGTCTCTGCTGGGGTTGTGAGCACCCAAAGTACATTTGGTGTGAGCCTCCAGCCAGGTCCTGAGGGGCCACAGACACATAATCTATGCTCCGTAGGATACAACCAGAATCTGAAATAAAGAACTTTATATCCACCAATTAACAACAAACATACGTGGCCATGGACCACACCACGGTTGCACTATCCGTAATGGCTCTAGGTTACATGACCTTATCAAGGTCATTGAGGGAGTATGTACAGAGAAAAGGTCTTGGACAGAAGGAGCCCATTGGAAAACATGTGCATGTCTTTCAGTATAAGACTCTTGTGTGGAGCTGGAGAGTTGGCTCAGAGGTTAAGAGCACTGGCTGCAGAGGACTCTGATTAGAATCTCAGCACCCATATGCTAGGTAACATCCATCAGTAACTCCAGTTCAAGGGGATCCGACGCCCTCTTCTGGCCTCCACAGAAGGGGATACACAGGTACACTTGTAAGGCAATACACTCATACACATAAAATAACAAATAGAATATTTAAAAAACTGTTATGTGTGCTGTAAGAGAAAGCAGGAAGTGCATCACAATGGACCAGAGGAGGCGTGAGCTTATGGAGTTGGCTGGAGGCTGAAATGACAAGATCAGAGAGCTCAATGCCTTCAGTTCCAAAAGGAAGGCTGGGGGCTCAGTCAACCCTGGTTTAGCATAATCTGGAAAGCAGAGTTAGAGCCTTGTGGATCTAAACTCCTACCCTTTCAGCCACTTCCTGAGGTTCTCATCTTTCAAATATCCATGTCTATAAAGCAGGGCCAGGGCACTGGCCTCTCAGAGTCAGTGATGGAGAGCAAGCTAATTTAAACATAGTATGCTGGAGGGAACGCTGGGAAAAGACTGGCCTAAGCCAGTGGGGTGTGTATATGCATGTATTAGAGTCTCTTTTTTTTCTTTTTGAGACAGGGTCTCTCTGTAGCCTCAGGTGTCCTAGAACTCACTATGTAGATCAAGCTAGCCTCAAACCCAGGAAGATCTGCCTGCCTCTGCCTCCTGAGTGCTGGGATTAAAGGTGTGAACCACCATGCCTGTCTGATGTGTTAGATTTTTGAGACAGGGTCTTGCTGTATAGCCCAGGTCAGCCTTGAACTCAGGATCCTTCTGCTTCAGGTACCTGGGTGCTACTGCTGGGATTACAGGCATGTGCTATCGTACCCGGATCTCAATGGATGTTTAATATTGGCATTTTCTCTATAAGACATGGGCTAGAATGCTGTGTGTGAATTGAAATCTCACTTTGAGCCAGAGAAAAGTCATCCTCCAAGGTCTCTCATGGAGAATTCTTTATTGAAGTGAACCACCATAGACTGGTGTCTATTAAGTGCTGACTGGGTTCATTCTTGATTCCAGGTTCTAAACCCAGCTAAAATGTATCTTTACAACAAAGTCTGCCTGGAATTTTGTATTTTTTTAAGTAACTTGGACTTTCATTTTGAGAGTGTTTGAGCCATACATTGGAATGAAAATTATACACAACTTACTACGTTGTTAACATAGTCATAATTATACTTAATTTTTCTGAAGCGCCACATCACTGAATTTTGAGATGGGTCTCCCATGTCCCTTCCAAGTGACCCGGGAAGAATGATTACCCAGAATGGCTGAGGGCAGAACCCCAGTCTGGTTTGAGTTCTCTTCTGCTTGTGTGGCCTACTCCAGTGGCCTGGCTTCCAAATGTAATCCTCTTATTGATCTGGTTGGATTTGGTGGGGCAAAAGAGGAAGTGACTTTACTTTTTTCCACCCACTCCTTCAGTGAGCCCCAGGCTCCTCTGGAGGACCACTCATGTAGATCCATCCACTCATGTAGATCCATCCACTCATGTAGATCCAGCCACTTTTCTTCATCACTATCAAGTATTAGAATAGTCTCTGCTGGTTGTTGGTGGGGAGCCACTGGTGCATGGGAAGTAGGAACCAGTTTCACTTTGCCTCAGCAAGCCCTGCATGGGTAGACTGGCTCCCTTCTCCACTGGGGACATATTGTCTTTAGTTTGGGAGCCTCAGTTGAATCTCACAGATATCAGGAAAAATTCCTGTTATATCTAAATACTTTATTCTTACCTGAAATATTTGAGGATGGCTAATCCTGCAGGGTGTACAGTCTGACATTGGCTGAATGACCATGAACAAATCATGTAACTTCTTGGAAACTTGGTTTCCTTTTCTGTCAGTTGAGCATGAGGGTCTTTACTCTCAAGTTGCCAGTAAGATCACTTTGCTCTTTAGGTGTCCAGTAGTACCTGGCCAGGCCTCAGAAAGTGAAAGCGTCTACCTATGTATTTGTGAGGATTCCTTACTCATCCCAGCCAGACTGGGGTCAAGCTTGCTAGTCTAGGCCTGGCTCCCTCCTGCCACCTGCCTGGCCTCATGGCTCTCTCTGACAACACTTAGTACATGTCGATCATCATTGTTTCATCTACATGACATGGCAACTCCAAAGAGCAGATATTGTTAACATTCCCTTTTATAGATACAAAAACAAGACTCAGGAATAACTCATAAATAGCAGAATGAGGATTTGAGCTGAGGCCTTCCAATTCCAAAACCTCTGTGTGTTCACCTCATTTTACCCAATCCTTACCCAGCTTGCTCTGTGCTCTCTTTGTTTTCTTGGCCAAGAGCAACTGTTCTGCATTTTGTAGGCATAATGGGCATCCTTTTATTTGAAGTCACTGAAAGAATGTAATGTTAGAATCTATCTGAGTGGGACTCAAGTACTCAGAGCTTAGAGTGGGGATTTTGCCAGACCACCTGAAGCACAGGTAGGGGCTGGGCACTTCAACCAGGTGGATTGTGGGATAATTGAATCATTGTCTTGTGTGGCTGTGGGGGTGGAGGTGCCCTCCAGCCGGTATAAAAGGTGGGCCTTTCTGTTGCCACTGTGGGACTCAAGTGCTCAGAGCTTAAAGTAGGGGCTTTTGCTGGACCACCTGAAGCACAGAGTACCTGAGCTAAGTGAGGCATTTGCTCCCACTCCCCTGCCGCCCCAAACTGGAATTGTGGAGGGAGTGTCCAAAAGTTGGACCACAATAGTGATTCTGGGGCACAAGGCAAGGCAATAAATGAAACAGTGAACCTGAGACAACTCCAGTCCTGAATCACCAAGCCCTACAAACAACCTAGAGGAACTGGCTAGCAGGAAGCAGAGTGAGCACAGTGCTCAGCAGGGTACCAACTCGGTTGTTACCTACCTGGTTTTTGGAGAACCTTCAGAACAGAAAGGGAAGAGTGAGTTAGACTTCCAATATATAATCCAAGTTGAAAGCCTGAAACCTATGCAAATCAACACTCCATAAACAAGGAGTCAACAATGAAGGCATCCGAAGGAAGCAAGCAAAGCAAGCCTTCAACACAGTGAAGAAACATTTGAGATTCACATCAGAATACAAACAAAAAGAAACCAACATGCCAAAAGCACAATGAAAAAACAACATGGGAAAAGCGCAGAATAATTCCACACCAAGCTCTACCAACCCTATAGAAGATTCCTACAAAAAAAAAAAATAAGATTCCTACAATGAAATCTCCCTAGAGGTAACCCAGGACACAGATCTTAGAAGAACAATTGCAGATATATTCAAAGAAATCAAAGAATATAAAGAATAAGTCAGAGAACCAAAGAGAGAGAATGAGAAACTCAAGAAGGACCTAGAGGCAGAGAATGACAAACTCCAAAAGGAAGTGGAAACACTGAGAAGATCCCATGCTGAAATAAAAAAGGAAACCAACCAAAAAGCAAGAAGCTACAGGAAGAGATTGAGAAGCCCCAAAAGGAAGTGGAAATACTAAAGAAATCACAGGATGAAATGAAAAAGGAAATTAAACACTCACACAATCAAGAGGAAAAGATGGGAAAAAGTCTCAGAAGTAGAATGGAGAAACAGAAAAAAGAATATCAGACCTGGAAGATAACACAGAACAATTAAAAACCTCAAGTAAAGATTATGAAAAAATTAAAAAATACACAAAAGTGGAACAACAGGAACTGTGGGACACTATGAGAAGATCAAATCTCTGCATCATAGGGATAGAGGAAGGAGAAGAATCCAAGAGAATGGTATTGATCATATCTTCGACAGTATCAATAATAGATGAAAATTTCCCCAAACTAAAAAAAGACAAACCCATACAAATACAAGAAGCACATAGAACTCCAAATAGACAAGATCATAAAAGAAACTCCCCATGCTATATCATAGTTAAAATGCTGGATGCGCAAAACAAAGACAAAATTCTGAAAGCCACAAGAGAAAAAACAACAAGTTATATATAAGGGGAAACCTATCAGAATTACAGCTGACTTTTCAGTGCAAACTATGAAAGCAAGAAGAATGTGGGGCAAAGTATTCCCAGTGCTACAACCCAATCTTCTACCCAGCAAAAATGTCGATTATAGTTGAAGGAGAGAGAAAAATCTTCCCTGACATAAACAAGATGATGGAATACATGTCCAGAAAACCAACCCTTCAGAGAATACTTGAAGCAATTCAAAGGACAGAGGAAAGGAACAACTATCCCCAGGCACCTAGGAAGAGAAATTAATAAAAGCATAACTGCAAAAGAAGAAACCTAGACCAAAAATGCAAATGGATAATAAGGTGAAATGAAGCAACATACATCTTTCAATTATAACCTTAAATATTAATGGACTAAACTCCCCAATCAAAAGACATAGACTAGGAGAATGGATTAGGAAACAGAACCCATCTATATGCTGTCTACAAGAAACCCATCTCACTCTCAAGGATAGGCACCTTAAGGTGAAAGGGTGGAAAAAA
>VZQC01010985.1:753426-897339 GCA_009823505.1 Rhizomys pruinosus | reverse complement strand
GTAATTTTTCATCCAAAATTCACCCAATTGTTTTTTCATTGACTGTATGCTACTTATTTGGGAAGTGAACTTAAAACTTAATTTTTAAAAATTATCTACAAGGGGCTGGAGAGATGGCCTAGCGGTTAAGGGCGCCGACCGCTCTGCAGAGGACCCGGGTTGATCCCCAGCACCCACGTTGGCGGCCGTAGAACCATCTGAAGCTCCAATTCCAGGGGAACTCCAGATTTCCAGGGAAATCTGACCTTCTTCTGACCTTGCGGCATTGCGACGACAACGGGGGCACAGACGTGCATGCAGACAGCATTCATGCATATACAGAGATAGATAAAAAAATAAAAAAAAAAAATTAAAAAAAATTATCCTACAAGTAAAGGAAAATGTTTTTACAATTTATACTGTTATACACAGAAAAATATAGAGACCATTTGTGTACCTTAACCCAAAGTTATGTGAGTTCATACAAATTTAAAAAAAGAAAAAATAAAAAAATAAATTTTAGATTCCCAATTAGATTCAAATGTATTACCATGCTTAAACTGCAAACCTTACAAAGTGGATTTTAATAACTATCTTCCTCCAGCTTTTGGCCTTCTTCCAGGCCGGCATGAAAACCTGCTTTAAAGATTTTTCAATATCTAGCTCTTAATAAAATTTTTTTTTTTTTAAAGGTTATTTATTCTTTTATGCATATGAATGTTACTGGTCTGCATGCAGGTCTGTGCACTCGTGTTGTGCAAGTGCCGCGGAGGTTCTAGAAGCAGGGTGTCAGATTCTCCTGGAACTGAGGAGTTCTCCTGGAATTGGAGTTATAGCGGTGTCTCAGCACCCCATGTGGGTGCTGGGGATTGAACCCGGGTCCTCTGCAATAGCAGTCGGCCCACATCTTAACACTTAGGCTCGTTCTCTGCGCGAGCCCCATAAAATTGTTCTCTTACAGTTCTTATGCCCACATTAATTAAAGACTGGCTAGATATGCCCCATGAGGAGTTGAACCATCCTAAACCATCTTGATTTTTTTTTTTTTACAGTGGGCGCTTTTAGGAAGTTCCTTTGTCACAGCAGGTGCACTTCAGTCTGCTAAGGGGAGGGGGACACAGAGTGCCCACTTTGTGGACATGTGGGGAACTGCCGGATTACGTAGAGTCAGTTGGTCACTTCTGTGACCGACTGGGAGGGTGTTTTTTTTGGCCGCGGTAACTTCCGACTTGGTTGTCCTTAGTCTGGGGACAACAAGACACGTGGATCCCACTCTGGCAGAACTTTCCACTGCCCAAGCCCAGGACAGGAATTTCAACACCAGCTCCCAGGTTGGTGGTCCACAAAGGGAAGCCTTTTTCCCAAAAACCAACTGGTCACCCAATGAAATGCAGGCCTCACACCAGCTACCCACTGGTCATCTAAACAAAATGCAGGCTCAGCCTGTATGTGCGCAAAAAAAATGGAAAGGGTGGTGCAGCGAATTTCTGCAATGATGTAATGGAGATTCAATTTTTTTTATTTTTTAAATTTTAAATTTTATACCTTTTATTTTTTATCCCAAATACCAAAAACTTATTAACACTTTAATATATATGAAAATCTGTGTTGCATCTTTATTTTAGATGTTGAAAGAGCGTAATCAAGAGTGCAGTGGTAGCTCCATTATTTTAAAATTTTAATAGATAACCATAACTTTTGTAGAAATTGTAATTATGTTTTGGTTGTTTAATATAAATTTGCGAATTGAGAAGGAAGGGCCACGTTCTAACTCAGAGGCAATGTTTTTACTGGTATCATGGCTGTTAACAAAATATTCTTAGAACACAAGTACACACATCCATACACACGTGTGCGTGCACATACGTACATACATAATAATATTAGGTTGACCTGTAAGGGAGGAAAGCCATATTGTTTGATGTCCAATGAAAAACATGAAATTTTTATAATTTGTTTATAGGGTTATTTTTTCATTAATTAGATTAAATTCTCTGAGTAACTACATAAAACAGCTGAGTATCCATATGCCACCTCTTAGGCCCAATCCCAACAATTTCCTTCAATGAACTATAACTAAAAGTTTACTATTTTTCCCTATCTGTCCCTCTGGTTAATTACTCCTAAGATGTCCGTCTGCTAAGCCTAACTGTCCCTATGCTATTACAAATCTAAAGATTGTGGATTCCAAAAGTAGACAGGCCAAAGTTGTTTGTAGTCTTGGAATGATCCATCTGTCGGCAGATTAAGGACGTTTGGAGAATAAAAACTTATCCATAAATCACAACAAACAACACAACCAATATTGATAATAAGAGGTCATAGAATAGAGCCAAGAACAATTTACCATAGATTGAGTCTTAATCAAGATTATTATTAATATTATATTCATAACAATAACTGTAACCATTAATAACAATTACTAATAATAGATTCAACAACAATCTATTGATTAAACTGAATAATATGATATATAAACCCAATTAAAATTGTAAACACTAAGGGGCATAAAACAAACATTTTCTATTAATTGAATCTATTTTTGTTTATAGTTAGCTTAAATAGATTTAAACCTGTAGATTAGTGAATTAAAAGCGGGAATCATTCACTCACACATATCACAGTGGCTTGAAGTGGGCTTGAAAGAAAAAAAACAGTTTTTCAAAAATTTCTCATTTAAATTGGACCAAAATATCAATTTACATTGTTAAAGAGACTTTTACCAATGTTCTTAAAAAAAGACAATTTTATAGCTGGGGCATGTGGCACATGCCTTTAATCCTAGCACTTGGGGGGCAGAGGGCAGGTGGATCTTCATGAGTTCAAGGCCAGCCTGGTCTACAGAGTGAGTTCCAGGACAGCTGGGCTATAGGGAACCCTGTCTCAAAAAGACAAAAAAAAAAAAAAAAAAAAAAAAAGCAAGTTTCGAGCAAGTTTGTTTTGTTAGAACTTCAAGCCTGTAAATTCTGCTAGAAATCCATCTATCTTGTTCCAAAATGCTGAAATCAAAAGGATGTTACCTAAAATCAAAATTTAAAGGACATATTAGATGTGCTCAAGAGGCAGCTGGTATGCATGCACAGCAGGCAGGCTATGGGCCAGAGCCAGCAAGCTCAGACCACGTGTGATCTAGAATTCTGTGAGAAGAGATTTTTAAGGTAAACACATTTAAAAAAGGAGCAAGATAAAATTAATAACCATAGCTTAGGGTACCTGGGGGGAAGTAAAAATATTACACAACGTTTTAAACATGCGAGATGTTGATGAAAGCTGTAGCGAAAGTCCCAATCCTTGGATCTAAAATAGCCGGCAGGGGTAGGAATAAAGGAGAGATTTAGAAAAAAACCCAAGAAAGACAAAGAGCGCACACCTTATCCAACAAACAGATTTTGACAAAATTTAAGAGAAAATGGCCAAGGCTTGAATATTGATGCTCTTGGAAGAGGGTGGTTCCATGAAAGGCCCTAATTTGCAAAGAAAGAAGTGTGCTCAGGTCTAGGAGAGCTACCAGGAGAAAATTTACATATGAACAAGTTAAAGTTGGAACTAAACTGAGAGCGGTGTTCCTACAGTCTTTCTTTGGGGGGTGGAATTTAAGGTGGAATTTAAAACAGAAGGTTTTTCACCGAGAATAATGAAATTGTTTTTATCCAAGTACTGCTAAGGCTTAATATAAATTAGCCTTGAGGTCACTGGCTTTTATAGCCTGCAGGAGTGACATACCCGAGGGCATCCTGGAAGACTGGGTGTTCCCTTGACAAATCAGAGCCAGCCTCTCCTCATGTACAACCACATGCCTCAGACCATGTCCCATCCACAAACCAGCAGAAGAGGCTCACCCAAGATAGATATCGGAGAGATGAGAAAAAAAGGCAAGATTTAGGGGTATGCATACTTAAATTGTAAAGTTTCCTTCGTCCCACTGTTGGACCAATTGTGTGCCACCGAATTTGTGGTGGGGCCCACTTATCCTGGAGATGACCCATGTGAAAATACTGCAGGAAAACACCACGTGTACGCAGTTGAGGTTCAAATGCAGAGAAATTTTATTCCAACATGTCTGCTTAATATCCAACATGATTCAATCTCAGGAATGCTAAATTTTTTCATCACTACACCCACCATGGGTGGGCCAAGGAGGTACCATTGGCTTGGAATGCTACCCATCTTAACTAAGTTTTCCCACAGACCACAGTGCAAAAAGCTCAATATCACACCAAGATAAGTCCTACTATCAATTAGAACACACATGGAGACCAACAACACACTCCTGAATAATGAATGGGTCAAGGCAGAAAATAAAGAAAAAATAAAAGCAATTCTTGGAACTAAATGACAATGACAACACACACAGCAAAACACTAATGGGATACTTTAAAGCAGTCCTAAGAGGGAAGTTTATAGCCCTGGGTGCCTACATTAAAAAAAAAAAAAAAAACAGAAACAGAAACAGCACAAGTAAGCAATCTAACACTGCAGCTAAAAGCACTGAGAGACAACAAATGAACCCTAAACACAATAGATAGGAAGAATTAACAAAAATCAGAGAGCAAAAATCACAACAGAAAGGAAGAAATAACAAAAATCAGAGCATAAATCAATGAAATAGAAACAAAAAAAAAAACAAAATATAGATGATACAAAAGTTGGTTCTTTGAAAGAATAAAATAAAAAAAGATAGACTAATTTAACAAAAAAAAAAAAAAAAAAAAAGAGCAACTCCAAAATCAATAGAATGAAGGGGGAAATATCACAGCAGACATAAAAAGATCCAGACAATCATATGGGATCTTCAAAAACCTATACTCTACTAAGTTTTGAAAACCTAGAAGAAATGGGTGAATATGTGAAATCCTGGAATCACCAAAGCTCAACCAAGAAGAAATTGGACAGCTTAAACAGACCCATAATATATGAGAAATTGAAACATCATAATAAGCACCTCCCAACTAAAAAAAGCCAGGCCCAAATGGTTTTCATGCAGAATTCTATAAAATTTCAAAAAGACTTAAAATCATTATTATCAAACTGTTCAGAAGGATACAAGCAGAAGGATCTCCCAATTCCTTCTATGAAGCTAGCATCATTCTAATACCAAAACCAGGCAAGATACAACCAAAAAAGAGAATATAGACCCATCTCACTTAATGAACACAGATGCAAAAATTCTCAGCAAAATACTTGCAACCACATAAACCCACATCAAAAAGATCAGCATCACGACCATTAGGATCTCATGCCAGAGAGAGGCAGGGATGGTTCAACATACAAAAATCAATAAATATCATAAAACACATATAAATGGATGAAAGACAAAACAAAACCACCATGATCATCTCAATTGATGCAGAAAAAGCCTTTGACAAAATCCAGCATCCCTTCATGCTTAAAGTCCTAAGGGAATTGGATTGAGGGATCATGTCCTCAATGTAATCAAAGCCATATACAAAAAACTACTACAGTCAACATCACCCTTAATGGAGGACAATCCGAAGCATTCCTTAAGGTAGGAACTCGGCTGCCCCCCCCCCCTCACCACACACAGCCCAAAACAAAAAAAAAAACACTTGCTAGGGCAATAAGGCCAATAAGGAAACTAAGGGTACTAATTGGAAAAGAGGAAGTCAAGCTATCCCTTTTTTTGCAGATGATATATGATAGTTTACCCTAAGGGATACTAAAACCTCCACCAGAAAGAAAACCCTAGAAAATGATTAGAGGTTTCAGTAAAGTGGTGGGATACAAAATTAACCTAGAAAAATCAGTAGCCTTTCTTTACACCAACACACCGAGCTGAAAAGAATATAAGGAGACCTTCCCATCTCACATAGCTCAAAAAACAATAAAAATCCTCCAGGAACAAACCGAGCCAAAGACACCGAAGATCTCTTTCAACAAAAATGTAAAATGCTGTCTGAAAACGGAAATTTCTTCCATCAGAAGATGGAAAGACCTCCCATGCTCATGGATTGGAAAAATTAACATAGTAAAAATGTCCATTCTACCCAAATTAATATACGGATTCAATGCAATACCTATTAAAATCCCCAAGAGTTTCTTCACAGGCTTGGGAAAAAGATCATTAAATTCATATGGAAAAACAAAAGACCCCAAATAGCCAAAGCAACCCAGAGCAAAAAGAACAATGGGGGGATCTCTATACCAGAATTCAAACTATACTACAGGGCTATAGTCATAAAAACAGCTTGGGACTGGCACAAAACAGACCTGTTGATCAATGGAACAAAACTGAAGGTCCAAACTTGAGCACATACAATTTCAACCACCTCATATTTGACAAGGGGGCCAAGAAGACACAATGGAGGAAAGACAGCATCTTCAGCAAATAGTGTTGTCAAAACTGGATCACCACTTGTAGAAGAATAATAAACCCCTACTTCTCGCCCTGTACAAAAATTAAATCCAAATGAATCAAAGACCTCAATGTGAAACCCAAAACTCTGAAGATCATAGAAGAAAAAGTTGGCAGCAACCTAAAAGACATAGGCATAGGAAAAGACTTTCTAAATCAGACAGCAGCTGCACAGGAAATAAGGTCAACAATTGACAAATGGGACCTCATTAAACTCAAAGCTTCTGTACAGCAAAAGAAACAATCAAGGGAGTGAAAAGAAAACCCACAGAGTGGGAGGAAACCTTCACTGCAGATACATCTGACAAAGCATTGATTTCCAGAATATATAAACTATTCAAAAAACAAAGAAGAAAGAAAACAAATGACTCACTCAAAAGATGGAGTAAAGAGCTGAACAGAGACTTCACAAGTAAGGAATTAGAGATGGCTGAGAAACATCTTAAGAAGTGTTCAATGTTGCTAATAATTAAGGAAATGCAAATTAAAACCACTTCGTGATATCATCTCACACTGATAACACTGGCTTAGGATAAAAAAAAAAAACAAATGATACTAAATGCTGGAGAGG
The DNA here is from genome assembly GCA_009823505.1 of Rhizomys pruinosus. Lineage (NCBI taxonomy): Eukaryota > Metazoa > Chordata > Mammalia > Rodentia > Spalacidae > Rhizomys > Rhizomys pruinosus. The sequence continues at coordinate 890,416 of VZQC01010985.1, read as the reverse complement.
CTGTGGGGAAAGGGGAGCACTCATCTACTGCTGGTGGGAATGTAAACTTGTACAACCACTATGGAAAGCAGTGTGGAGAACCCTTAAAAGACTCAAAATGAGCTTGCCACCTGACCCAGTCATACTACCCCTGGATATATACCCACAAGACTCATCCCACCACAGAGATACATGCACATCCATGTTTATTGCAGCTCTCTTCACAATAGCAAAGAGCTGGAAGTAACCCAAGTGCCCCTCAATTGACGAGTGAAAAGAGAAAATGTGGTACATTTACACAATGGAGTTCTATGCAGCGAAAGATGACATCATGAACTTTGCAGGTAAATGGATGGAGCTAGAAGATATTATGTTACCTGAAGTATCACAGTCTCAGAAAAACAAACAATGAATGGTGTCCTTCATCTGTGGATGCTAACACCAAGTACCTAGTTGTAAGGCAAACTAAGCAATGTTAATGTTATATTCCTTGTGATCTGAGCACAGCTATGCTCTTAACAGGTTCTAGAATTAAGCTACCATTTATTTTCTTTTTTTTAAGCTACCATTTATTTTCAGACTTAGGCAGTTTTGGTATATGGGTGGAGGGGATGTATGCACAAAATCAAAAGAATGAGGGGAAAAAAACTAGCTTGTCATGACATTGTGTCTAACCACAGTATTTATCTTATGGGAGTGCTTCTTAGTATTTCATTTTTTTTTTGAGACAGGGTCTCCCTATAGCCCCAGCTGGCCTGGAATTCACTGTGTTGACCAGGCTGGCCTTGAACTCACAGAGATCCGCCTGCCTCTGCCTCCTGAGTGCTAGGATTAAAGGCCTGCGCCACCATGCCGGGCCTTAGTATTTTTTATACAGGGTTGCTTGAGCTTTTGTTCAAGCCTTTTCTAAAATATTATACAGTATTAAAAGTATCAGGCTGGTGTAACTTAGCCTTTCTGGATGCTTAATGACCATACTTAATGCCCATACCAATTTGGCCAAGGGTCCTAAGGGATAACTTTATTCCTTGTCCTCAGAGGTCAACTAAGTCCCAGGGGACATGGGGGCATCTCTTGAAATGTTCTGCAAATGTGAGTCACCAGTGATCCTGTACAGGGAGGTCTTGGAGATCCACTAATGGGACTTCAGCCAGTGTCCAGTCTACAAAGAGGAAAATCTGCTCATGCTTCAAAAAGGGAAGCCTGGTCTAGCTAGACCTGACTTTGTACTGGAGTGTATGGAACTGGTAAATGAAAAGTCAAAAGGAGCGAGGGGCTCCCTCCTCCCCCCAAAAAACCTAAGGACCAGATCCTCAACTTAGCTAGAGAAAACTAAAACCTTGGTTAATCTGGGCTAACAGTTTGGCCTCAAGCATCCAAAAGGAAAGTATAACCATAAAGAAATAATTAGTAAGGCCTGAGAAATTGTACTTCAGGTATAAAACTTGAGATCTTAGTAAAAAGACCAAAAAAAAATAAAAATAAAAGATCACAGTTGTTTTGCCTGTCTTACCAGCAAGTGCAGCTTGTAAGACCCTGTGGCTGCCATTGCTTTTGCCATCCTTCAAAGACACAGCTTTTCAACCTTCCAATATGGACTGAAGACTCATGTCTCTCCAAGAATCCTCCAAACCTTCACTTCCAGATGGGGACTGCTGAGACATCCAGCTTGTGTACTACTGGGGTTTCATCCTCTTCAGAGTATAGACTGCCATCGTTGGACTACCCAGGCTGTATCATGGAGACCAGTACAGGAAGATTAAGACAGGATGCAGTGCTTACTGGAACTCATTTGGTGACCATGAGATGGGAAAAACCCAGTGTGGTGCACAAGGGCAGGACTGGTGGTTATTTGGGCTTACCAAGGAGGAGACTTCAAACATGACATATTTCAGCCTAATAAAAAAAAAAGAAATCATAAGCCAAAGATGCTAAAAGACATATGTGGCATGTATGTATGCATATTTTGGAGTGATGCAAATTGGAAGGAACAAAAACAACAACAACAACAACAACAACAGACTGGGTCAAAGAACTGACTGAAATGGTGAACTTCTGCTCGAAGCAGTAAACATCAAAAATTTTATTTTTTTATTTTTTCCCTTTATTTGTTTATTTTTTAAGGGATTCTACAATATAAGAGCACAGTTGTTTTCAGATTACATTGACATTGCTCAGTTTGCCATACAATTAGGTAATTTGTGCTAGCATCTACAGATGAGGGATATCATTTGTTCTTTGTTTTTCTGGGACTGTGTTTCTTCACTCAGCATGATATCTTCTAGCTCCAACCATTTACCTGTAAAGTTCATGATGTCATCTTTCTTTACTGCTGCATAGAACTCCATTGTGTAGATGTACTACATTTTCTCTATCCACTCCTCAGTTGAGGGGCACTTGGGTTGATTCTAGCTCCTTGCTGCAATAAACGTAGCTGTGCATGTATCTCTGCAGTAGGATGAGTCTTGTGGGTACATACCCAGGAGTGGTATGGCTGGGTCAGGTGGCAAGTTCATTCCAAGTCTTCCAAGGGTTCTCCACACTGCTTTCCATAGTGGCTGTACCAGTTTACATTCCCACTAGCAGTGGATGAGTGTTCCTCTTTCCCCACAACCTCTCCAGCACTTGGTATCATTTGTTTTCTTGATCCTAGCCAGTCTTATTGGATCAAGATGATATCTTAAAGTGGTTTTAATTTGGATTTCCTTAATTATTAGCAACATTGAACACTTCTTAAGATGTTTCTCAGCCATCTCTAATTCCTCACTTGTGAAGTCTCTGTTCAGCTCTTTGCTCCATCTATTGAGTGGGTCATTTGTTTTCTTTCTTCTTTGTTTTTTGAGTAGTTTATATATTCTGGAAATCAATGCTTTGTCAGATGTATCTGCAGTGAAGGTTTCCTCCCACTCTGTGGGATTTCTCTTCACTTCCTTGATTGTTTCTTTTGATGTACAGAAGCTTTTGAGTTTAATGAGGTCCCATTTGTCAATTGTCGACCTTAATTCTTGTGCAGCTGCTGTCTGATTTAGGAAGTCTTTTCCTACGCCTATGTCTTGTAGTCTGCTGCCAACTTTTTCTTCTATTGCCTTCAGAGTTTGGGGTTTCACGTTGAGGTCTTTGATCTATCTGGAGTTGACTTTTGTACAGGGCAAGAGGTAGGGGTTTAATTTCATTCTTCTACAAGTGGTGATCCAGTTTTGCCAACACCACTTGCTGAAGATGCTGTCTTTCCTCCATTGTGTCTTCTTGGCCCCCTCGTCAAATATAAGATGGCTGAAATTGTATGTGCTCAAGTTTGGATCTTCGGTTTTGTTCCATTGGGCAACAGGTCTGTTTTTGTGCCAGTACCAAGCTGTTTTTATGACTATAGCCCTGTCGTATAGTTTGAAGTCTGATATACAGATCCCCCCTTTATTATTCTTTTCAGCCAGGGTTGTTTTGGCTATTCGGGGTCTTTTGTTTTTCCAAATGAAATTAAGGACTTTCTTTTCCAAGCCTGTGAAGAAACTCTTGGGGATTCTAATTGGGATTGCATTAAATCTATTACAAGAGTTTGGGTAGAATGGACATTTTAAACCCCTGAAGAAGGAAATTGAAGAAGACATCAGAAGATGGAAAAACCTCCCATGCTCATGGATTGGGAAAGTTAATATAGTAAAAATGTCCATTCTAGCATTTAAAAAATTTTAAAAGAGACTGAGAAAAAGTTGAAAAACATGTTTGGCAGAAGCATGAGGTCTGGCGGGGTCAGGGGGCAGGAAGGGGGAACGGGTCTAGAGTTGATTGGGAATTTTGTATGAAGTGCACAAAGCTTCAATAAAAATAGGCTTTGAAAAAATAAAAAAAGAATCTAGCTGATGCTCAGGTCACACACAGTCCATGTAGCAGCCTTTCCCCTTTCATACACGTGGATAAGCATCCTACCATTAGTCCCTAGCTGACTCACAGGTGCCTGGATCTCTTCCCTAGGGAAGTGGGTTTATATCAAAGGGTGTATTGCTGGCCACTGCATCCTGCTTTCTACCTCCTTCCCTCCTGCACAGGAATCAGAGTGCCTGGCTGGCTCTAGGCTTGTGTAATTACTCCCATCATCAGAAAAGTGTAAGAAGAGAGCCCCCCCAACTTTTGCCACGTGGGCAGGATCTTCTTTTTTTTTTTTACTTAAAAAAAATTATTTATTTATTTATTTATTTATTTATTTATTTATTTTTATATGTGTATGAATGTACTGTCTGCATGTAGGTTTGTGCACCCGTGTCGTGCATTGCCACGGAAGTCAGAAGAGGGTGTCAGATTCCCTTGGAACTGGAGTTCTCCTGGAATTGGAGTTACAGACGGTTCTTAGCTGCCATGTGGGTGCTGGGGATCGAAACTGGGTCCTCTGCAGGAGCAGTCAGTGCTCTTAACCACTAGGCTTTTTTACTTTTTTTTAAATAGTCATTCCTTGTCAAGTTTACAGAGCGAAGCAGTGACTCTTAAAAACAGTACAAGCCAGTTTCTCCTAGACTAGTTTCACTGGTAGTTGAGGTCAGCAGGTCAGCCAGCAAACCAGGACCACTTACGTTTGTTTTATGCCAGTAGGAGATAACCTATAAAACTAGTACAGCTCTTCAACTGTCACCTGTTCATTCACATGATCAACTGAGTTGCACAGAAAATAAAACTATTAAAAAGCATCAGCCAAGGACAAGATCAGATAGGGCTTGTCACATTACCAAGGGTGATTGAGTGGACTTGGTAGCTTTCTCCAGAGGGATGCATGACCACTCATACCTGTCACAATCAAGGAAGCTACTGGCTTCAATGTGCAGCTGATGGGTGGCATGTAATCTCATTAGAAGTCAGTGCTCTGGAAAAGCCAAAGCCCTTGGGTTTGTCCTGCTCTGGAGATGCTGGAGCGGGAGGGGGGCAGCCAGAGCTGCAGCAGCAGGTGCTACACCAGCACTAGTCTAGGGGGAAGAAGATCTGATCCACACTGTGGTTTCTGCCACAGAACAGGCTGGGAGGGAGCCAGGCATGGACCATCTCCTTAAACAACAGCTCTGACATCAGACAGCTCTGGTCCAGTCCTTAATCCTGTCTACAGACTCTGCATCTTAGGTGAACTCAAGGAATCAAAGACTTTCCTGCCTCATTACCAGCCTGGCTGGCTGAATTTAGGGAAATAATCCCCCAGGATTGGCCAGCCAAGTCACAGCCAATTAGAATCTTCTCCAGTACTGGTCAGTACGTGGGATTCCAGCCACGATTTCTGATTCGATTCCACAGTGGTCTTCTCCTCTGAGGATTTTAACAAAGCCATTGTCACCCCAGTCAGTGTTCCAGGAGTTGGCCACCAGCCAGTAGGGGACTCTCTTCTCTGTTCCCCAGCCCAGGATGCGAATGGCATGGCCACCCATCATTTCACCAGCCTCATGTTTGTACACTCCTGATTTGTAAGTCAGGAAATCTGAAAACATGGTGAAGGCGCCCTCCACTAGGCCGTTTTTGTACCCATAATGCTTGTCTTCTTTGTAGGACGGGGAGTAGCCGTCCTCGCAGTTCTTGCTGCATCTGGGAGTATCTCCCTCTCCAGTGCATGCGGGCCGGGAGCCATTAACATGATGCTCACAGGGAGGGATGAAATACGGCTTGCAGCCTACATGGGAATAGAGTCCACCAGAAACCAGGCCTTTTTTGATCCAGAAGTTCCACGCTCCAGAGGGATAGCCACCGTTGCAGCCATCCCCACACTGGCCGCCGCAGCAGGTCAACAGGTCCTCTGCAGAAACCTCCACATTGACGTGGCCATTGGTGTGGATGCAGATTCGGTCAGAAATGGCTTCCACTGCCCCAAATGCCCAGCAAGAGCCACAGGACCCTTGGTCTCTGATCTCTTTGATAGTTGGGCAGTTGGGCCACTGTTCCCGTGCAGCAAAGCTTTTGGGCAGATTTATGTCCTCGGGCGAACCGAATCCTTTCCCGCAGCTTGGGTCCACCAAGGATGGTGCCACAGAGTTTCTTCAGGTAGCTCATGTCAACATTGTAGAAGTTGTGTCCAGCCTGCCATGTGGTGTTCTGTTTGTTGATGTAGTTAATCAGCTCATCCGACAATGGGTGGAAGGAAGGCTTGCTTTGGGCACCAGCCAGTAGTGCCAGCAGGCAACAGGGGGGAAATCCAGGACCACCACATTCTGGAAACTGGATCCTGACCCAACAAGCGCGGCCGCTGAGCCTTGCCAGCCTAGACCAGGATCTTATTCTTCTTTTCAGAGCCCTGCCATGTGGCCTGTTTCTGGTGTGGAGGCTTGAACTCTCTTCGAAGCCCCACCCACACCCATGTTGTTGTCTATCTGGCTGTCCATGGCATTAATAGCTCATTTAATAAACTATCGCCCAAACAATTAATCTCAGTCTCCTTCTTGAACCCCCTTCCAAGAATTTTCAGTCACTTCCTGTTTGGAAGCAGCCAAGCACCCTGGCAATGCCCTCCCACCTCCTACCCAGTAGCGTGACCTTTCCTGTGTGGCATCAGAATGCATCTCCACAACACCTTGTAGTGGCAGCGTCGACTATGCACTGTGCTATCCGATGTTGCACTTTTCATGAAAAGCACCTTGTGAATATTGACTCAGCATCTACTTGGTATTCAACACTGGAATAGTTAAAAAAAAAAAAAAGCCTTTTCTGCTCTTGAGCCTAGAACTTATTTGGAGAGGTAAGGCATGTAAAACCTTGCCAGCAATAGCAAGATGTGTGTGATCAATAGCAGAATGGGGACCAGCAAAGGCACAGCAGCTCCGAGGAGAGCCTGGCTGCCGGCTAGGGGGGAAAGTTATGGTCTGAGAGAGGAAGTCACAAAAGGCTTCCTGGGGAATCTAGGCTGGGGCTTAGCTTTGAAGGCCCAGTAGAATTTGGAGAGGAGCAGGTGAGAAAGACACATGTGGCATGTTTGCTGCAGAGCCCGCAGGCCAGAGAGGAGCCCAGCATGGGCACAAGGATGCATTTTCCAAGGAGCCTACCCTTTACAGCCCTGAGCCTGTTTTTGCTCCCTGTTTAGGGATTTTTTTTATGATCCCATCCATCTGTTTGTAGTCAGCCTCAGATTTGCTTTGAAATTCAAAAGCTGAAAGGGAAGTGTGATATTGGAGCCAGAGCAGCAGGCTGGGCAGATTTCTCCAGGAAGGAGGGAGTGCTTCAGTGGAGGGAAACTCACCACAGGCAGAGTTCTTGCCGGCTCTGGGAAGTAAGGAGTGCGGGTGGATGCTGAGTCCAGGGAGGAGCGTCTACTGTGGCCCAAACTAGTGACTTATTTTTGTGGCCACCATTCGGTAGTGCAGAATGTGTGTAGCTGAGGGTGCAGACCAGGGTTTGGTAGGGTCTTTGGTGCTGGATCCAGCCCCATCTGGCTATTGTTTGTTTCCTTTCCCTGAACTGGCAAACTGGCCTGAGCCTGTTGGGAGAGTTGGCCCAGCCTTCCAAGCACGCCTCCTGATTTTCCTGGCTCAGTTACAATCTTGCACACCTCTGGAGCCTCCATGTCCCAGAGAGACAAGACTTTTCAGTCCTTTGGATAATATGTCAGTCATCAATCAAGTCCAAGTTCTACAGTCTGGACTTCCAAGCACTGCTCAGACACCCATGCCATTTATTGTATGGCCACGTCCTGGCTGATATGTGCGGCAGAGTTTGGGTGCATCTCTCCACCCACCCTGTAGTTACACATACCCCCCGGACTTCCTCTTTGCACTGTGATGGATGCTGACCTGGGTGCACCTCTTGTCTCTGTACAGGTGTGTTTGAAATCCTCTCACGCATGCCTGGAGCTTATTGTCAGGTCCTGGAGAAGCTTAGCATACCTGAACTGCCTAGGCCGGAAGCTGACCCCAGTGGCAGCTAGCTGGGAGGATCTAGCTTCTGGTTCAAATAATTTCTGAATGAACTTGCCACCTGACCCAGCCATATCACTCCTGGGCATGTACCCTCAAGACTCACCCCACAGCAGAGATACATGCACGGCCATGTTTATTTCAGCTCTCTTCACAATAGCAAGGAGCTGGAACCAACCCAAATGCCCCTCAACTGATGAGTGGATAGAGAAAATGTGGTACATCTACACAATGGAGTTCTATACAGCAGTAAAGAAAGACGACATCATGAGCTTTGAAGGAAAATGGCTGGAGCTAGCGGACATCATGCTGAGTAAAGTAACACAGTCCCAGAAAAACAAACGATGGATGGTATCCCTCATCTGTGGATGCTAATGCCAATTACCTAGTTGTAAGTATTTCTTGTGCCCGGCCCCTTGAGCTTTTGTCCAAAGCAGTTGGGAGTGATGCATATTGGAAACAACAACAACAAACAACAATAACAACAACAGAAAGAACTGCATCAAAGAACTGACTGAAACAGTGAACTTCTGCTCAAAACAGTCAACTTCCACATGGAGAATATTGAGAACGACTGAGAAAGAGATGAAAAGCATGTTTGGCAGAATGCATGAGCTCTGGTGGGGTGGGGGGATGGGGGAGACACAGGTGTAGATTTGATAAAAAATATATAAATAAATAAATTTAAAAAAGAAATGTTAGTAAAAAAAGCAAATAATTTCTTTTTAGAAGAGATGCTTTCAGCCAGGCGTGGTGGCTCACGCCTTTAATCCTAGCACTTGGGAGGCAGAGGCAGGTGGATCTTTGTGAGTTCAAGGCCAGCCTGGTCTACAGAGTGAGTTCCAGGACAGCTGGGGCTACAGGGAGACCCTGTCTTGAAAAGACCAAAAAATAAAAAAAAGAAGAGATGCTTTCAAAATCTGGGTATTGAATTAAAATGTTGGAAATATCTTGAAATTACAGCCCATTAAAAGTAGATGTCATTTTAAAGATTTAATAGTTAAATCTCCAATCCTGCCTTTTATCCAGAGTCTAGGTTCTGATGTTGTCCGTGAAGCCTTGGCAAAGCAGAACTGGAGCCCCACTGGGACCTGAACTAGTCACAACCTCCCATTTATGTCCCTCCGTGTCCTTGAGTGAAGCTCAGTAGATTGTGGAAATTCAGGACACCTGCCTTTGCCTCTTTTAAGAACCATGTAATGGTGTGGTGCTGCTGACTTTGCAAATGTGAAGCTGATTATCATACCAACTTTGTAAAGGCAGCCTTCATTTTCCTTGCTTTCTAGGCCCAGGGTTCTGAGAAATGCTCCAGGGAAAATGCCAGCCAGCAGCCACTGCAGGTTTGGGCCTAGGCCTGCTGCCCTTTCCTGAGTCCCGCACTGCCTCCCTGTCTGGGCCAAACTGCTGCTGTCTTTAGGATGATCACGCAGCAAAGGCTGCATGAAAGCAGCACACATGCATATTGGTGCCAGGCCACGGGTACATCTCAGGAGGACATTTCTCAAATGTCAAAGCTAAAACGTGCTGACTGCAGTTGGTTCACTACTCATTCAGATCCAATGTTTCATGGTAGTGCAAATATTTTAGAGTGCCCTTTGTATGTGGAAATGAAATTTATGGTTATACAATAATTCAAAAACTTAATCTAATGCCCTAAATATAAGGAGAAATAAAGGAAAATAAAGTAGTTTAAATTAATGGGTGATTTGGTTTGTTAATTCATTTATGGACACAACACAGTAGTCAAAAGTCTGCACCTGTCTGTTGCCATTGTGAAGGTGGCAGGTGCTTGTGGCTTTCACACCTCTATAGCCTCTGTCAGGTAGTATTGGATGTAAAATGCCATTCAGAAATGGAAACCACTTTTGGTAAAGTTTGGAACAAAGTCTGTTTTTACTATGGAAAGAGTCAGTGTGCATTAAAACTTAGCAAACAAATCCTTCTATGGATTTAGGTTCTAAACTCAGATAATTACAAATGGATTTTCCTCTTCTAAGACTATTTGGCAAAGCATGCAAGAATTGGTGGGATGACGGGAGCAATTTTTCCTGTGGGACTTTCTGCAGGTCCCCAAACTTCTCTGACCATCTCCACAACCAAAACCCTTGAGTCCAACAAGTATATAACAGCCCTGATCCACAACCTGACCTGCTGCTGCCTGTGGGTGGGGATTGTGAGCCCTGGTGGGGACTTGATTGGAAGTTGTTGGAAATTTCTGTACAGATAAGAGGCTTTATTTATTTATTATTTATTTACTTATTTATTTATTTATACTTATTTATTTTTAGATGGAACCCAGGGTTTTGCACATGCTGAATAAGTGCTTTACCACTGATCTACACCTCCTGCCTCAGTTTTGCTTTTTTCTTCTCTCTTTAATTTTTGTCTTTTTGAGACAGAGTCTCCTGATGGCTGCGGTTTTGCTTTTGGTCAATGCTAATCTTGTGTAGTGCTTCATCTTCAGGGTTAAAATGAAGGAAATTAACATGCTCCATATCCTAATGATTCTGGTCACTGAGGGAATGGAAACCGGAGGGTGCCCTTCCTGCCACATTCTGCCATGTGAAGAATGCCATGGCACAGGCCTGTGGTCCCTTCTCCTCTCAGTTACCAGTTCCATCAGGTCTCGTCCCTGGGCCACAGTTCTTTCTTTTATTTTTTTATTTTTTATTTTTTTTTAAAATTTTATTTATTTCTGTATGTGTATGAATGTACTGTCTGCATGCAAGTCTGTGCACCCGTGTCGTGCAATGCCGCGGAGGTCAGAAGAGGGTCTCAGATTCCCCTGGAACTGGAGTTCTCCTGGAATTGGAGTTTCAGACGGCTCTCGGCCGCCATGTGGGTGCTGGGGATCGAACCCGGGTCCTCTGTAAGAGCGATCAGCGCTCTTAACCGCTAGGCCATCTCTCCAGCCCCACAGTTCTTTCTTAAGAGAGTACTTGAACTGAGAGCCAAGGGTCACAGGGAGGGTGTGCAAATGTGAGGAGCCAGAGCACAGGGTTGTGTCACCCCTCGACCCCCAGAAGACCATGAGGGCCAGGAACCAGGCAGGGGTTCTTCCCTGGAGCTGCTCCCTCATCCAGCTGTCAAGTGGCTCAAAGCCTTGGGCAAGCTCCAGGGCTTGGGCGTGGCTCGCCAGGTTGAGCTTCAGTTGGATCCTGACTCCAGCCACCTGGCCTGCAGAATGTGGAGGCCAACACTTTCTTGGCCCATTTTTTTTTATAGTCATAGGCCCCATCTCCATACTTGCTGGAGGAAAGTCAGGAGACTTGCCTTGGAGCATGACTAAGGTTCATGTCTGGACAGGCTGCACGTCTTCTCACGTTGCAGTTACTTTATCTATAAAATGGAGATTAGGAATAGCAGTTTTGAGAATGAAATGATTCTAGAATCAAATGTTTTGAACACTGTTTGGTACAAGCTAAGTGCTCAACAAATATTAGCTTCCAGTTGCAGTATCAACACTCTTATCTAGAAATGGGGTCACCACTGCAGTACTTATTGACCTGGCGTCTATCTTATTTTTTGTTAACGAACTCTAGGAATCAACTCAGATCCTAATGCTTGCACAGCAAGCACTTTAATGACTAAGGCATCTCCTGAGCCCCCAGCTCCCAGCTCTTTACTGACCTGTCTCCTTTCCCTGTGCCCCTAAGTTCTGTGGACTTTCCCGGGGGAGCTTGGGGATCCTAGGAGCTGACAGTTGCTGCTTCCACGTGTGGTAGAAAAGATTCATTGCGTTTTATCTGTTACCCTCCCTTCTTTACTTTCCTTATTTTTTTTTTTGTACTCCATCATTATTTAAGCACCCACAGCAGTATGAATGCGGCAGCTATCAGCCACTGTGCTTGAGGCTGACAACACAGAGATGCATGGTGCTGGCTGGGAGTGAGAACAGGCCACCTCAGTCAAACAGTCCGTGAGGGTCCGGGAGCTGTATGAAGTCGCACAGCTGGGGAGTTGGGAAGCTTTCTGGAGCAGGGACTGCTGGAGCTGCTGAGGCACATAGGAGGTACAGGGGCCTGAGGAGCAATCAGTGAGACATCAAAATGCAGGGAGCCTGGTAGCACTGAGAATAGCAGGTCCAAGACAAGGGGTGGACAGTGGCAATGACTAGAAGACATAGGCAATGACTCGAGGGTTGCATCCTGGGAGGGGGACTACAGAGAGGTGACTTTCTTGTTGGGAACATAAGTAAAGGCTGGATCTTAGAAGGCCTGTGTGTCTTTTGCCAGTAACACCAGGAAGAGACTGAAGAGTTTTCAAAGCAAGGAGAGATGTGATCACTTATGTGGCTTGCAGAACTCACTTTGGCCATAGGGGAGAGAATGGACTGGGTGGCACTGAGTCCCCTGTAGGCTTGAGCTGAGGAGAACCATGGAGAGAGGTAGGCAGAGTGGTGAGAACAGTCACAGCTCTGGCGAGGGAGGGAGGGGAAGGAGGCACCTGTGCGGAAGCTCAGGTCCCGGTGTGGTGTGTGTGGCAGACCTGAGGAGTTCCTGCTCCACACGTGGGCAGCTCCGTCCGTCTGCTGAGGGTCATCTGCATCTCCTTTGGTGCCAGTCTCTGTAGCCGCTGGCTCAAGCCACCCTCTCAGCCCCTGCCCAAGTCCATGCATGGAAAATGGGGCCATTCAAATATTTTTGGCCACAGTCATAGGTCCTTCCCTCACAGCTCAGTAATCCCTCCAAACATGCTCCTTAAGAGAAGGGGGATGCTTAGTACACGGAAATAAGGGGTCAAGTTCATAATGTCTTTTATTAATATATTATGCTACAAAAATATTTTTGGCAAAATAACATTAATAGCATCTTTCTTTGTCTTCTATTATACTCTTAAAGAACTCTTTATGACAATTCACAGCCGTGAGGGGAGAGGTGAATAAAGAACAACACCATGAGTACCTTCCAAACAGTGAGTGCGGAAGCCAGGGAGGCGCAGCAAGATATGCCAGGATATCCACAAATCTTAGGCTCAGAAAGGGGCAAAGGCCATCAGGAGAGGAAGGGACAAGGGCCAGTCTCCCTCTTCTGGACATGAATCTTTAGGCAAGAGCCATACACACTCAGTCCAGCCACCAGAGACTCAGGAGTTCTGAGAGTCCTTGGTCCCTGGCAACTCACTGAAGGCACCTTAGACTCTGATCCCATTCAAAACCCACTTTCCCCATGGCAAGTCTTAAGCTGGAGGGGGCCTTGAGTCACACTTTCTTGTCTGTCATATGTTCCCATCATGGCAGCCTGTGGGCCTGTGGGTGGAAAGCTGAACCGAGGAGAGGTAGAATCTCACCTTTAGGGAGCCCCAAGTTTGTATATGTCATTTCCCTTCCTCTCAGCCTAGCAAGCAAAGTCTCTATGTGGCTTAGCAGGGCAGGGACTAACCTAAGGTCACTGAGCAAAGGAAAACAGTATACAGAACACATCTAGAGAAGAAAAGCCTAACCTATCTTTGGACAAAGGGGTTGGGGAGCTGATGTTACCTGGAAAGGGCCATGAAGTCACCCAATAGCTCTCATGATCCTTGTTTTCCCTTTCCCATAGTTAGGGGAGGCATAGAGAGGAGGGGCTGTGGTCTGGAGCCCTGGAAATGTTTCAGTCCAGCCCTCCCCTCCCCAAGATGTCCTCTGCCTAAGAGCAGCAGGTATCTCTGACAGTTCATGGGCCCTAGAAGAAGAGGGAAGGGGGTAGAGGGATGCTGGCCTGAACCCTGAACCTACTAGTTTAGACAGCCAGCCATGGTGCTATTTTTGGCTGCCTATATGAATTTTTGGAAAAATAACAATGTTCAAAGAACCTGAGCCTTACAGACAGAGGAGGCACCTCCATGTCACCTACACCGGTCTTTTGCCACTGTCACATCTCTAGCCAGCAGGCCTGGTGGCCCTGTAGACCAATGCCTCCACTTTCACTCAGTGACTCCCCTCAGGGGACTGTCCTTCATCTGCTGGACAAGTGAAGTGTGTTCCAGCCAGAAACAAGTCAGTCTCTCATCTAGCCTAGCTTCATCCCTTTCTTCTCCCTTCTTTCTGCCTCTTTTCCTTCTTCTGTCCCTCTCAACTGAAGATGACCTTTGTTTGGGATAGTGTACAGGGTTGAATCACATGACCCATGCCTGTGCATTGCTCAAATTCTTACCAGAGAGCAAATTCATACCTATACAGTTCCAACCTGGGATGTAGGTGTGGTAATTGATACTAGGACATTTATGAAAGGTTTCAGGATGGGTTTCTAGGAGCAGGTACCACCACCAGAGGTGATCCTCACAAGATAAACTGTTGGGGGAGGGGCGAAGGGCCTTCACGTAGGAAGCAGCATGTATGAAACACCTTGTCTACCTTAGAGGTAACAGAAATAACAGTTCTATCTGGTCAAGCACAGGGTTGGAGGGATGAGACGCAGCCAGCAAGGTCATGTGGGCCTGATCATGGAGGGACCGCAATGCCAAGTGGAGAACCCGGTTCTTACCATATTGTCTCTGAAAGACTATTACTACCTCGATTCTGTTTCCTGCCATTTAGAGTGTCCTCAAAGCTACATCTCCCAGGCAGAATGTCTTTTTTAAATAAACTCTCCTTTGGTAGCAATTCTCCTCTTTGGGATCTGTTGTGACAAGAGAGCTCACTCGATTAGAAGTTGGCTGAGTAGGACAAAGTACCTGGGCTTCCAGGCTTACTCAAGTCTAGTTGGGGCCAGGAAGTAGCAGGTGGCAGCACCCAGCCTGAGGAGACTGCACTTGGGCTTGGGCTTGGGTCTTTCAGTGTTAGGTGGATGTGTTGAGTCAGGTACAGTTTACCTGCTGTAGACTCTGGACCTTTGACCCTGGAGGTTGGAGGGGCATTTGGTACTTGCACCTTCCTGGCTTCCTGATTCCTACACCTCCACATGGAGGCTGGGGCTCTCCCCACCTTACTGTTAGCTTCCCGTGTTGACAGGGACCTGGGAAAACATTAAATGCAGGTCACTTAATTTGTTGGGACTCAGACTTTCCATCTTTCCTGTCTGCCTCAAAGTAAAAAAATGGAAGTACCAAGAAATACTCATGAAAATCATAAGGAAACAGGGCCCTGAGTTTTATGAGGTTTGGGACATAGACCATGAAGTCTGTGAAGCTATCGGATGGACTGGTGGGTCTCCAGGGCAGGAGAAGTTCAACTGGCCCAGCCATGTATCCTGCCTCTGTGTCTGAGGTCTTATGAGACAGAGGCCAGCAAGTTGGGTTCATCTCAAACACTGGCTTGCTAGAAGTTCTCAGGGACCAGGGAATTTTGGCCCTAGGTGTCTCTATCTTTTGCTTCTCAGCACAGACCAACCTAATTTGTTGATCTGTTGACTTAATTTCCTTCCTTCCTCCCTTCTTTCCTCCCTTCCTTCCTCCCTTCCTTCCTCCCTCCCTCCCTCCCTCCCTCCCTCCCTTCCTTCCTTCCTTCCTTCCTTCCTCCCTCCCTTCCTTCCTTCCTCCCTTCCTCCCTCCCTCCCTCCCTTCCTTCCTTCCTTCCTTCCTTCCTTCCTTCCTTCCTTCCTTCCTCCCTTCCTCCTTTTTTTCCCTTATTTTTTGAGACAGGGTTTAGCTATATAGCTCAGGTTGTTCTAGAACTCACTAAGAAGCCCAAGCTGAGCCTCAAATTGTTATCCCCTTGCCTCAGCGTCCGAAGGGCAGCGATTACAGATATGGGCTACTAAGCCGGGACATTGTTTTTTTTTTTTTAAGTACCTTAAAGTAAGGTTGAGGAAGAGTTTGAAACACTTCCTTCCCCTCCAGTCTTCCTCAGGAAGGGAACTGGAAAGACAAGGGCTGAATCACCTGAAGTTGGGGTCAGGACAACGTAACTCAGGGTGGGTCTGCTTGTCCCCACTTGACAAGGGACCCCTCTTGGCACAGAAGGATACGGTTCAGCCCATGTGCTCAAGCCTGGCACTGTGCTTTTGCAGTAATTACACGCTGCATTAATTCACCATTTTGGCCTAATGCCTGGCACAGGTCTGGGCACACGGTCAGGTGCCTGGACTGTTTCCCCAAATGCTTCATCTTTAATTAACCTCAAGCTTGATCTCCACACATCTCATGCCATACTCTGCCCCAAACAGGGGAATCTGGCCTGTGTGTTTCCAATTCCTTTACACTTATCTCATCCCAATAGTTCTCTGCACGATCCGTTTGATGTCTAACTTCTGAGCCTGCTTTAAAAGTCAGCTAAGCCCCTTCCTGCTCAGTAATAGGAAGTCACATTTTTTTGCCAAGGATAAACTGACTCCAGGCCTGGCTGAGGTCAAGTTCAGTTTACAGCATGGTGCCCATGGGGCTGGAGTGACTCTGTGAAGCAGAGCTCTAGGATCCTGGCAGGCAGAGAGAGCTGGAAAGAATTTTGCTGCCTGCCAGGATGCCTGTGGGACCCCCGAGTATCCAGTGACTAGCCCAGAATCCTTCCATCTCAGAAGGAAACAGCTGCCAAGCCTGGCATGATGGCCCTGCAGCCAACCAGGCACCATCGAGCCTGCCAGGGAAACCCATGTGCACTGAGGCAGGAGACTGGGCTGGAGTCAGTGTGCCTGCCCAGCTGTGCCACCTTGGAGAAGTGCTTCCCCTCTCTGGGCCTTAGAATTATTCTTAGTATTACTCTTACTGTTGAAAACGGAGGGATCTAGGACTCCATATGTAATTAGTGAGTCCATCTGAGGGCTTAGAGCTAGAACTCTGCTCCTTTGGGCCTTCTGTGTCCTCAGCCAACCCTTGGGGGCAGGTAGGTCTCTCTGAGTCTCAACTGCCTGCCTGTCCACGTTGGCTGCTCTCCTTGCCAGAACCCCTTGGCAGCAGGGACTATCAAGAAGAGCTGCTTTGCTTGGCATAGGAAGCCTGGGTGGGTCTGACTCTGGATGAAATTTGCTGTCCCTGTAGCTTTTCTGGGTAGAATGAAAATGGGCAGAACACAGGCAGAACACAGACCATGAGACAAGGATTGTTTTTGTATCATGACAATCTAGGGCTGGTAACCTAGCACAAATCCCTTTCTCTCTTTTGTGGGTTTGGTTTCCTCAGCATTGAAATAGGGATCATTACATCTCAGAGTGCTGAGAAGAAATGAATGTGCAAAGAGGCCACCCTGCAGCCCTCAGACAAGAGGCCTCCTTTCAGCACTCTCATCACCATACTTGGTGGCCCTTTAGCCCCTGTCCCTACAACTGCCCTGTGTCCACTCCTATCCTTCTTCCCAGCTTATCCCACTCAGCTGTGGTTTCACTAGGCCCTCTTGAGCCCAAGCTGGACTAGCATCACTGGAACAGAAGCTAGACTTTCCTGGTGACTTGGGTAGCCCGCTCCGTCTGGCATGGGGCTGGGTGTGTCTCCCTTAGCAGCAGTCTCTGTTCTTGGATGGGAACACCTAGAGCTCTGGAGGGCAAGTCTGCAGAAGCTCAGAGCTTCAAAGTTAGCAGCATTCTCTTTCTTAAATTGTTCCCCCCTAGTGCCTGGACACAACCACGTAAGGGGAGGATGGTTAGTAACCATGCCTCTGGATCCGAAACCTAGCTTTACAAAAGCTAGGCCTGCTTTCTGCCTGCCCTTGGAAGTACCTGCAGTGGGAGAAGCCACACTTGACCAGGAGGCTCTGTGACCAGGAGAAGTCAATTCAAAGCCACAGACGACACAGTTCACAGAGGCCACACCTCCCCTGTGCTGGTGTGGGACTAATTCAGGGGCTGTAACATAAGCTACATAAAAATATTTTTGTCGGTAGAATAAATACACTTTTCTCTTTTAATATGGACACATATTTTACAAAAGAGCCCCATAGCACTATGGGAAATTAAGACCTTCTACAAAAAAGAAGATGTAACTTGGATACAATAAATCTCTAGTGTTCTAAGGTTCCCGTCCTGTGTGGACTACCTCTGAGGTGCTGGCACCCCCTGAGGTGGTGTCAGGTGGTGGGTGTGACCACAGGTTCTTCTGTGGTCTCTCTGGCTTCTCTGCTGGCTTGTGTGGCCGAGGTCAGGAGGATCCAAAGATGTGTAGCAGGAAGCGGGCAGCAATGGTGGCAGCAAGGGCAGGCAGGGAGCCCAGGGGAGGCGGAGAGCTGCTGGGAGGGCCTGCTGGTTCCTGCTGTTGGAGCTGGTTCGAGAACTGGAAAAAGGGCTTGGTGGTCCCAGAGCTGGGGGTGGGCTGGAGAGGCAGTGGGGGTGGTGAGATGGTGGTACTGAAAGAGAGGAAGCACATGGCAGTGAGTCAGAAGCCTCGCTGGAAGAACTTGGGGTTCAGCTCTACCTTTACTACTAAGCCTTCCCACCAGAAGGAGAAGAAACAGGCATAGACAGGGAAGAGGAATAGTCCAGGACCCCACCAGTCCAGCTGAGTTCTGTGGCCAGGTCTGGTCCACTTGTGAACCATGATGAGAGTCAGAAACAATTGCAAGATTAGGGAGGAGGCAGCTCTGGGTCTGAAGAGCACAGGCTCCCCCTGCTCACAGGTGCCCCGCCCTTCGCTGCTCCTCCTAGGCTGCCGGAGGTGGCAGGACATAAACCAGGTGCCCTTCTTATTTTTACCATTGTCATTTTATCCACAATGGCCAGAGCCTTCTTGAGGCCAGCTTTTCAAACAGGATTTCTCTCCTTACAACAAGCCTACAGAGTGGGGCTTTCTACACTCTTTCAGCAATAGAGAAAACAAAATGGGCTCAGAGACGCTACCTGGTGGCTAGAATGAGGAGCACAGTGGCTCAGAGTGCCCAAGGGCCAGGAGACGAGGGATTTTGTCTTGCTCAGAGGATGCAGGCAAGGCACTCCTGCAGATGTGCATACGGAACGGGGAATGGGGTGCTTCTCATGTCCCATGTGCTTTGCCTCCTGCCCATGCTGGCTTTCAAGCACATGGGGCCTGTTATGATCTCACTGCATTGGGCTGGATGCACCTCTTACCTGCACCCCAATCCCAGTGCTTTGCTGCAGTTATCCCACTCAGATCCCTGGAGGCCTGTGGTCTGCTTTGCATCCCTCAGTGCTGTCTGGGAAAGCTCCCACACAGCCATATCCACTTCTCAATAACCTCATTGTTGGGGTTTGGGGGAGTAGCATCTATTGTACAAGGGTTAAACGGTAGGTTTCTATCTGAAACAGTGCCTGTCCCCAGGAAGCAAGGGAAAGCTTTGGCAATTTTTTAGCATCAATATCATTTCTGTGTCTCTTTCTCTCCCACTAAATTACACCCCTGCCCCCTTTTATGAAGTTCTTATGGGCACTGGCAGTCACTGTGTTCAGTGCTATATTGTCATTTGTCATGCTGTATTGTCATTTCCATGGAGCCTGAAGGAGGCTTCTTATAGGAGACAAGATGTGCTGGGCATCAGGGAAGCACACTACTTCCTGATAAGACTTCCTCGAACCTGAGGTGCTAGGATTGGACTGAGGCTTCATTGGCCCCTGAAGGGGATTACTGCCTGTACCTAGCATAGATCATAATCTTCACCCTTACTGAAAAATAAAATTGATAACAATACACACACACACACCACACGCACACGCACACACACACACACACACACACACACACACATATGAAGTCCTTATAAGTCCTTGCTTAGCAGCTTGGGCAACCAGAAAGCTCTGAGAGCTGGTTTCAGGCCAGTAGACTGTGTCCCCTGTGACATGGCTAGAGCCAGGGCCCGGCTACCCTGTGGCTGGAGGTCAAGACCAAGAAGGAATTATGTCTCACTGGTCTCCCATAGGCATTTTCTTTCACACTTTGCAAGCTAAAGAGGAAAACTTCACCTTGGAGCCCAAGTAGAGTTTTTATTGCTTGGAAGGAGTCCCAGGGAAATGAGGTGGGACTGAGGAGGGGGACCAGCCCCTCTGAGTGTGTGCCCCCTCCCACCTTCTACCCCCTCTGCTCACAAAGTCAGTCCCCAGTCCAGATCCCCACCCCCTTCTGGGCTCATATTGGAGAAAATTGTCTCATGGCACAGGGGCCTGGAGGCCAAACCAAACACACTGAGCATTCCCAGGCTCCACAGATGGCTGGCATTGAGGGGCTGGGTCTGCTGTTGAGCTGACAGGCCCCTGAGTGGGGAAGAAAGAGCCTCTCTGGCCGGCTGGAAGGCAGAAGTCTGTGCAAGTCTGGGCTGTATGCCTGGCTTGCTATGTGACTTGGGGCAAGTACTATTCTCCAAGCCTCCATTTCCCTATGTATACAAAGAAAGGGCAAGAATGGACTCAGGGACTTTTAACTTCTTCCAGCCATAAATGTCAGATGTGGGACTCTAGGCAGAAGCTCAAGGGAAAGCACAGACATAGGAGGCCAGTGCCAGGTACTATATAGATTGGTACCCACTTCTCCGCATGCCTTGGAGCATGGGTGGACTTTGGTGTGGAAGTCTTCAGGTACTCCCCAAGGCTAGGCACTGGGCATCATTGGCCTTGCTTGTCTTGCTGATAGGAGGAGCTGGTACCTGACTAGGGCACAATGTTTAGTTTTGTTTTTACTCTTTGAAAGCCAAAGATGAAATGCCCCCTTCCCTGAACCTGGGATTTTCAGAGAAGGGAAGGGGACTAGCTTCCACTGTTTCTTCAGAGACCTCAGAGACATACAGAAGACACAAGCATGGAGCACCTGTGGCCTTTGATAGCATCCTCCTTGTGAGACTGGGGATGTCATATCCTCCACCCAGTGGTTCATGGTAGCGTTAAGACTAAGACACAATGAGGGTCTCAAGCAGCAGCATTCTAGAGAAAGGCAGCCTGGGACATCCCAGACTAGAGACTCTGGAAGTCAAAGGCATCAAGATTCACAGCAGCTGCTCCAGAGTCACTGCTGGGCTGAGGCTGGCTTTACAGGTGTCATCTCAATGTCAAAGCTCCAGAGCAAGTACACAGAAGGACTGGGATGATTCTGTCTATGCGTTTGCTCATTGGATGAGTTTTCTCTCCAGTCCCCTAACCAGGTGAGGTGCCGGCCTCACAGAGACTCTGACTATTCTGGATTCTCCAAGGACCATCCCTGGTTGTGAGGAATAAGAGTGGGATATGCTGGGCAGCGGGCAGCTGTGAAGAGCCTTTCTGGGGGAAGAGCGTTGTGTTTCCTCCCCTCTTTGAAGGCTTCAACTGAGGTCCTGGCATCTGCATACCCTGTACCCCATACCTGCCTAGACCAGGGCTCCATGCCTGTCACACACTGATGCTCAGCTCTCGGCCTGGCTTTGGCCACTGCCCAGGAAATACTCTCTTTCCCACACCAGTGCATCTTCACTGTGCTTTCCACCCAGATGGGCCAGCTACTCTACCCCCTTATTTATCATACACACACACACACACACACACACACACCACACCACACACACACACACACACACACACACACACACACACACACACACCCCTATGTGCTTGCAGACTTGGGAACATAGTGAACGAGAGTTGGCATAACCTCTAAAGACCAGCCAATGCCCTAATATGGAGCACAAGGAACTGCCGACTGATTGCCACAGGACCCACGTTGTGTGGGAATGGCCAAATCCATGGCTTGCACTGGTCACACTCCTCCCTACTGTCTCTGCCTGGCTTTTAGAGTTAAGAGATTCCTGAGAAAACTGTGCCACTGTGCAGCCGTCTGTGGACACACACTCAGCCCTTTCCACAGGTCCCATCGATCATTCTGCCATGAGCTGCTGCTTCTCTAAACTTCCTCCACTGTGTTTACATCTCGGGTAATGAGGGGCGAGGGGAAGCCAGTATGTTCTAGGTGCCGTCTCAGCCGGCCAGGCACTTGCAGACCACATCTCTTGACTCCCTCCTCCGGGTGCTCATGTGTGCAGTCAATAACCCCCAGGAGACCCAGATCTGATGCCCCGGGTCTACCAGCCTAGAAACACAGGCGAGGAACTGCAGTATAGGCAATGGTGCCGGGAAAAGAGCTCGGGGAAAGGAGAGCTCAGCCAGGTGACAGCGAGATGGTGGGTGGTGAATGTGAGCCTTAGCATTGCACTTAGATGCCAGTTCTGACTCGCCACCACTCTGCAAATTCCCTGATCTGGCTGATTCTGATTCCTTGCTGTAAAACAGGCCTGGCTTCTGTGACACTTGATAGGAGTGGGACATGCTGGATGTAAGTGCCTGGCCTAGGAGGATGTTCACAATGACTCACTGACATACCACCCTAAACAGAAAGAAGCAAGTGCAATGTGGCAGAGGGGACAGGGTGTGACCTATGGAGGCTGGCACGCAGTCTGGTAAGGACCTATGCCACTTGGGGGATGGGAAAGGAGGCTAGACCCTTATTCAGGCAGGCCTTCTTTAGGGACTCTGTGGTATGCAGAAGATGAGCAAGGACAGGCGGGGAGGAGGGTCAGCCTCAGCTGGACTTTAGTTGGAAATGAGAAATTGAATGAATTTGAATGTCAGGAAGATGGCTTATCAGAAGGCCTGCAAATGAGCTCTGGATTTCCCCCCAAAATGAGAAATGTGGGGACTCCAAGAGGGTAGAATGAATCTCTGGAGCACGGAAGCCTAGGCTGTACCTGGGTGTCTTGAGACACACAGAGCCTGTCCTCCCAGAAAGCAGTGGAAAATTGTAACACACCGGCTGCTCTTTGGTGGAAACTCTTTAGCCTAAGAGGGGGAGGCATGTAGGCCAGTCACAGTTTACCTGCTGAGGTGGAGGAGGGCTCCCCTCTGCCAAAGAAAAGCTGTTTTCTTCCCCTGAAACCAGGCTCTGTGCTTCAGATCCCCACGTGTTATAAAAAGGACATGATTCAGAGTCATTTATCCATATTTCCCTTTTAGACACAATAGGGATTTGGGGGTCATTGCTAGAGCTGACAACCTTGCTTCCTGTTACCCCTATGGATTAGAGGCTCCATTGGGTAAGTCTCTGGGTCACCTTGGTAAGGTGATCAGGACTCTGAGTGACCAGCTCTACTTCGAGCTTCTAGTGGACTGTCGGTGGCGTGCAAGCCTACCCACTACTGAAAGATGTGGCTCTCTGAAATTCTACATTTGGGAATGGTAGCCCATGAGTAGCAGGACTCAAATGTATCACACCCAGTACAGCTACAGCGACACCTCTGCTGTGGAGATGGGGCTGTCGAGGGCTCTGCTCTGGGAGACGGGGCTGTCGAGGGCTCTGGTCTGGGAGACGGGGCTGTCGAGGGCTCTGCTCTGGGAGACGGGGCTGTCGAGGGCTCTGGTCTGGGAGACGGGGCTGTCGAGGGCTCTGGTCTGGGAGACGGGGCTGTCGAGGGCTCTGGTCTGGGAGACGGGGCTGTCGAGGGCTCTGGTCTGGGAGACGGGGCTGTCGAGGGCTCTGGTCTGGGAGACGGGGCTGTCGAGGGCTCTGGTCTGGGAGACGGGGCTGTCGAGGGCTCTGGTCTGGGAGACGGGGCTGTCGAGGGCTCTGGTCTGGGAGACGGGGCTGTCGAGGGCTCTGGTCTGGGAGACGGGGCTGTCGAGGGCTCTGGTCTGGGAGACGGGGCTGTCGAGGGCTCTGCTCTGGGAGACGGGGCTGTCGGGGGCTCTGCTGAAGTAATTCTGTTGTAACCCACTGGAGGTGCTCTGATGCCAATGCCTGAAGTGACCTTGACTCTTACTGGAAATCTTTATAAGGTGCTGCATGCCATGCCCTTTGTGATAGAGCCTGACTGTACCAATCTTTTGTCACTGGCTCTCTCATCTGGCCATAGAAGAATCAGGAAGTAGACCAGTGTAGTGCCAGACAGGCCTTCTGGCTCTGGACTTTGGTTCATATTGATAGATGCACAATTGGGTCAGAGCTTCCCAGAACTTCTTAGAACCTCCTGAGGCACATATACAAGGCTCTCAATATGCCCTGCAGATTCTCGTGCATGGGATGGAAGAATTGCTTCTTTAACGAGGTGTTTCTGTCCAGGATACTAGGAAAATCCTGTTGGCATCTTTAGGGTTCACATGAAGACTCTGGGTTCTAAAGCCCCACTGCCCAAATGTCAGATCCAGGGCTGGGCTACTACAGTGGGTAAGACTTTGCCTGAGACATTCCCTGGTGACACTATTCATTGTATGCAGAGATTCTTGGCACATAGGAGACCTAGAAAGACTGAGTTGGGTGTGGCAGGCAGCATCTTGGATTGAGCAGGAACTGTAGTTACAGGCTGGAGCAAGAAGTGTTGGCGACAGGAAGAGCACCCAGAAGAGGACGGAAGCCTCACACCATTTGTGTCCGGTTCACTGTAAGTCCTGAGACCGGTTATCCATTGTTTCTTTCTCGGGGTCCCTCGGGAGCGCGCTGACAGGGTGTACGGCCCAGACTTTCCGCCCACAGGGGGCTCACAACTTTTGGCAAAGTTAGCTGGCTGATTTTCTCCTAGTTTCACCTTTAGTCCACTGGCCAAATCAATCAAATGTGATCAAACAGGTACAGCCTGAGTAGGACTGACTTTTGGCACCTGAGGAAGCTTCCACTTCTTTATTTTAATCAATTATTTTAATCAATCAATTAATTAACTGCAGTACTGGGGTTTGAAGCCAGGGTCTTGTGCATGAGAGGTAAGCACTCTTTTTTTTAATTTTTTTTTTTTAGTAATCTTTTTAAAATTTCATTGACTTTGGTTTATTTATTTATTTATTTAATTATTTATTTATTTTTATGTGTATGAATGTATGGTCTGCATGTAGGTCTGTGCACCCGTGTCGTGCAATGCCTCAGAGGTCAGAAGAGGGCGTCAGATTCCCCTGGAACTGGAGTTAAAGACGGTTCTAAGGCACCATGTGGGTGCTGGGGATCGAACTGGGGTCCTCTGCAAGAGCAGTTGGTTCTCTTAACCGCTAGGCCATCTCTCCAGCCCCAAGGTAAGCACTCTTATCACTGCTATATCATCCACCTTTTTTTTCTGTGTTTGAGACTGATGGAGTGCCACAGCTGCAGAGAAGCCAGAGAACCCTCTGCCGCTGCCGGGACGTCTCTCTGCTTGCTCCACTGTTAAGGCTGGCCACATTGGAGCTGCAACAGTGTCTTTGTTCTGTGGAAGCAAACAGCTCCAAGGAAAGGGCCCAAGGACACCTTAACTTAGGGTCCACAGCTGTGTGTGCTTTCTTTATTTTCAACAATATAAAACCTACCCCTCCCTCCTTCACACAGCCAGAATATCCATCCCCTAGAGAGGCTGTTGCCCCCTCACTGAATAAACTCTGTGGAGTTTGCTGAAAGGTCTGGCCCTGGTCATTTACCTAAACTTTATTCTTTCTCTGTCCTTCCAAATCTAAAAGAGACAGAATGTCATTTGTCGCCCAGTCTGGCCTTGCATTCATTCTGTAGCCAGGAAGGCCTTGAACTTGCTGTCTTTCTGCTTCAGTCTCACAGGTCCCTGACACCAGGCTCATGTCTTCACCTTTGAAGTGCAGAGAATTCTTCTACTAGCTCTTGGTTGAGATAAAACTCCAAAATTGGATGTGCGTATATTCTATAAACCCCACAGAGAATCCTGGTCAACAGAGAAGATCCCGCCCAGTAGTTCCTACTCTGATACCCAGCCCTGCTTGCTCAGGGACAGCCACCGTCCACCTCCTGGACAGCTGGTCCTCCCTTGCTCACCTGTCCTCAATGCGGACCCAGAGGTCGTTGAACTGCCGAGGCCGCTGGTGTTTGCTCTGCTTCTTGTGCCACTTCTTCTGTCTTCCGAACTCCTCCAGCTGGCTGAGGCTGTCAGGGAGCAGGAGGTGAGGGGACAGGACTGGATCCTCTTCCTCAGGAGGACTGCTAGGGGTTGCTGACGGTGCTATAGGGACTGCAGTAGCTGGGGTCACCGGGTCTGGGCTGGCAGAGGTCCCCTTAGGAGGGGGTGCTGGGCTCTCAGCAGCAGGGCTGGAAAGGGGAAGAAGAAGTGAGTGGGTCATGTGTGTGTGTGTCAGGGAATGCAGGGGGCTGTCATGTGTGTGTGTGTCAGGGAATACAGGGGGCTGTCATGTGTGTGTGTGTCAGGGAATGCAGGGGGCTGTCGTGTGTGTGTGTGTGTGTGTGTGTGTGTGTGAATGCAGGAGGGCTGTCAGGTGTCTGTGTGTCAGGGAATGCAGGGGGCTGTCATGTGTGTGTGTTTCAGGGAATGCATGGGGCTGTCAGGTGTCTGTGTGTCAGGGAATGCAGGGGGCTGTCATGTGTGTGTGTGTCAGGGAATGCAGGGGGCTGTCATGTGTGTGTGTGTGTCAGCAAATGCAGGGGACTGTCATGTGTGTGTGTGTCAGGGAATGCAGGGGGCTGTCATGTGTGTGTGTTTCAGGGAATGCATGGGGCTGTCAGGTGTCTGTGTGTCAGGGAATGCAGGGGGCTGTCATGTGTGTGTGTTTCAGGGAATGCAGGGGGCTGTCATGTGTGTGTGTGTCAGGGAATGCAGGGGGCTGTCATGTGTGTGTGTTTCAGGGAATGCATGGGGCTGTCAGGTGTCTGTGTGTCAGGGAATGCAGGGGGCTGTCATGTGTATGTGTGTGTGTCAGGGAATGCAGGGGGGCTGTCATGTGTGTGTGTTTCAGGGAATGCAGGGGGCTGTCATGTGTGTGTGTGTGTCAGGGAATGCAGGGGGCTGTCATGTGTATGTGTATCAGGGAATGCAGGGGGGCTGTCATGTGTGTGTGTCAGGGAATACAGGGGGGCTGTCTGCTGTCAAGGTGGAGGAAATGTCAAAGTGTCCCTGCTGGGCCTGGTGAGAGGATCCAGGCCAATTATTATTATATATAGAGAGAGTACTGATTCATTCTTTCATCTTTTAGTCCATAAATATTTCTTGTACAACTCCCTGCAGCTGGCATTTTTTTTCTAGGAATTAAATATGTAGTAATCCAAACAGATGCCCTCTTATACCTGCCACCCCAAATACACAGGACATCAGGTGGCCACACCATCGAGGATAGCACAGCAGAGACAGGTGCAAGAGCGTGGGCCAGGAGGGGTTGGTTGAAAGTGTTCTGTCCTCACATCTGATCTCTGTCAAAGTCTCATTTATTAACACCTCTGGCTGAGAGACGCTACGTGAGTTATCTAATTCTGTAAGGTAGGGATACAGTGACCTATAAGCTCCTGGGGACATCATGAGGGAGATGTAGGTAAACATAGGCAATGCCCTTAGAACAGTGCCTGGCAGCAGTATGAGAGTCGATGTTGTTTGGTAGCAGATGCTATTCCAGCTGCTTGTGCCACTTTAATTCATCTAGCTGTCTGTGTGCTTCAGTGATTTACTAAACACCTTTTCAGTGGAGGCAGGACTGGGTTAGGTTGCAATAGCTCAACTTGGAGGCTGATAGATGCTCGTCGCTTCCCATTTTATAACTGCAGACTGTGTAATGAAGGACCATAGATACTCTATGGTTGGAACAGGGGAGAGGAAATACTGCTACCTGCTTCATCAAGGTTTTATGAGGGTGAATGAGAGGGAGGAGGCAGAACAGTGTAGTGCCTGGTACGTACTAAACCTCTCTCTGATGTTGGCCACCAAGAAAAGGGACCTGACTCTGCAAGACACTGAAGTGTTATGTATGCATGTTTGTGAAGTTTGTGCTCCGATGCTCCAGACAGGGATTTGCCTCTCAGCCCGCAGACACTTTCCTTTTTTTCTTGCCTTTCTGTGGCCCCAAAAGAATTCCTTTGGGGACATCTGGCCCTGGAGGAGGACTGGGAGTGGTTTTAGGAACTGTGTCTGAGCAAACAGCTTTTGAGGGAGGTGGTACCCAGGCCCCAAGGCAGCCCGTCCTCCCATTCCACTCTCACACTGCGCAGTGGGTGGGTGAGGGGCTTCTTTCTCTTCGAAGGGAAAAAGGCCATCAGCTCAGCCCATCCTCTCCCAGCCCCCACGTCAAGCCCAGACTCCCGGGGCCCAGGCTTTTGGAGATGCTGCAGCTGTTAAGGAGATAATTCAAAACAGTCAGATAAAAAGATAGCTCCAGGAAGCACCTGTGGCCTAGGATGGCTTTCATTGTCAGAGCCTCCTCAGTCCCCCACATCTCTCATTCCCCTGTATAGGAGACTAAGGCTAAAAATCCTTCCTCAAAGCAGAGTCCCCAGCAGAGACAGTGGAGGAAGAGAGGGAAATCCCCTCTTCTAGTGTCTGGGTTCCAAGATGAATAGAAGCCTGCCTGCCTCCCCTGCCTTGCCTGGCCATGCACAATGAGCTTCAAGGAGGAAAGTGAAGGGAGAGGAAGGAACGTGAGGAATGTCTTGACCCTGAGGGTACCCTGTATCCCTTCTCCTTCAAACACACCTGCCCCAGTGCCCGCCCCCCCAAGCTACTTCCCACTGTGCTCATAGGAAAGGGTGTGAGACTGGGATAAAGTCACAGTGTTAGAGTAGTAAGTTCCTGCAGAAGTGACAGGGAACCAGGGGAGCATGATGTGAAGGCAGAATTCAGCTTAGCTCTGAGGAGCTCAGCAAGCTTCACCTCTGAAGGGCAAGACTCCAGTCATTCTGGAGCCTCCCTCCTATATTCTGAGTGAGTACAAGTAATTAGGACCCAGGGAAGCTGCAGAGCCAGGCTGTTACACAAGTATGACTTCTGCAAGTGGTTTCACTACAGGCTCTAACACCCCAGATGTAAGTCAGTGATGCTTATGGTTTCTACCCTGCCAGGTTATGGCAAGGAAGAAATGAATTAGAAGCATTTAGAGCCTTGTACAGAGTGAGCAGCCAATAGCACCTCACTGTGATTAATGAAGCATCATTTAGACTCTGGGTCTTGAACCTCAGGAGCAGGGGCAGAAATCACAATGGAGCTCTCTGTCCCTGGTCTTATGAGAAAGATTTCTGAGTTTGAGGAGAATGTATTGACCTCCAAAGCTGCTGGAGATTTGAGATGTACAATCTGGTTCTTCCTGAGTACTGTGGATAGATGGTCACACAGGTTGTGATGGGCCCTGGCCTTGGGCAACTTCCAGGCTGTGGATGGGTGGGGTGGAGCAGGGCAGTAACCCTACAAGAAGAGGATGGGATGGTGGCTCTGTGAGCAGACTAGGTGTGTCTTGGCAGGAAAGTTAGAGGTGAAGGGCACAGCTAGAGCAGGTATAGGCAAGAAGGAGAGGACTATGAGTGGGTGGGGCAGCAGCAGGGGCATGCACAGGGGAGAAGCCAAACCATGGCTTTTTAACTATGGCCTCATCTTCATTCAGGGCCTGGCTGTCCATTGAGTCTCTAGGCAGCAACTGAGGCCACTTGTGCCCCAACTTAATCTTATACCTGAACACCCAAATCTACACGTGCTAATCTGCTCCCATTCCAACCGCGCCAAGGTCTTCCACCAGAATTACACATTGGCCTTCTTCCTACTTACTGTTTCCAGTCCCCTCAAGTCAAGATGTCTGGTTCAGCCTGTTCCATGAAGATTCATTTCAACATAGGCTGTGTCACAGCCCTACTCTTAGGCCTGAGCAGATCATTGGGGCAGTGACCACAGCACATGGTCATATAGCAGTAGGCCAACCAGTCCCAAGATGCCAGCAGATGCTCCAGTACATACCTGTGGATGGCCTGCCCAGCGGGTGTGTGGTCTACTTCCAGCCCCGCTTGCCGCAGGATGTCGATGACAGTGTTGTTTCCTAGAAAGTGACCTGAAACATAAAATGTAGATTGGGCTCAGCTGCATGTAGGTTGTCATCCAGGGGATGCCATTTATGGCCAACTCTGGGTTTGTATCTGGACCAGTTAGTGGAGGTACCCCAATGGTCTCCTAGGTGGGTGTTTGGACAGATAATGTCTACACTCCAGCAACAGGACTCCTTTGAGTCTAGGCAGTGTTGCCCACCAGGGAGGATGTACTCTTGGTGCTGCCCTACCTGAATTCACAGCCCAGCTATGCTTCCCAAAAGCTGTACTTCTGTGTGGCTCAGCTTCTTCTTATAATTACCCTCTACAGATTTTGAGGACTTCCGAGACAGGGGCTGGCATGCAGTAAGGGTTTCAAGGTGTTGCTTGTTGCATTCTTGCATCTAATGCTACCAAGCTGACCCTGGCTCCTGCCTGTCTGGGCTAGGCAGCCCATGGAAGTCTTACAAGGCCCAGCTTTCTGAAACCCTTCAGCAGTGGCAGGTGTGCAGCAGCTTACACCTCCTTTCCTCAGTGTGGGTTTCCTTGACAGTCCTCCAAGGGTCAGAGACCACCTTGCCAGGGCCTTGCACATGGCCAGGGTCGTGCACATGCTCAGTACATGCTGGCTGGATTCACATTTAGATTCACTTCTTCACTCTCTATTCACAATGGCTCAAGTACTGTGGCAGCCACAACACCCTACTGAATGAGGGGCCCATCATACACTGACACTGATTCAGAAGAGGTACAAACAGAATGACCTTCTGAGGTGGCCTTCAGAAGGGTGTGTGAGGAGGGGATGGTGTCCAACACAAACACTGTTCATTCTGAAAACATTTATGATGCACCTTGTCTGTGGCCAGCTTTGTGTGAGACACTGTACATACAGGGATGGGTAATTCAGTGTAGGGAATTGACCTCGGGCATGATGTCTGAGAACTCAAGAGAAAGTCATGTTAGGTCAAGTTGACTGTGGACACAGGAGCTGCTTGGGTTGGGCCTTGGGAACCCTAGCTGTCACCTGGCTTCTGCAGTCTGAACTGGGTCCTTGCAGAGTCTGTCTCATGACCCCATGTGTCTGGGCAGCACTCAGCCCTCCTGTGGTAACCATTCAGCCCAGAACCTGGGGGGCAGTGTAGGGCAGAGGGGTGGTAATTCTTGCCCTGGAACTCTGATTGCCTATGGCAGGTAGTGACAGGTGGAAAGCAGGAAGGCCAGCATGTTGACAGCCACAGGGAAGCAGAGAGCAGAGAGGACAAGATGGCAGGAAGGGCCAGGCTTCTGGCACAGAGGAAGGTTATGGGCTAGAGCCAATGGGCCATGCTACCCTCAGCCCTCTGACATGCCAGTCTGACACACTTTCTTCAGCCTAACCATATCCTTCTTGTCCTGTGACATAACCTAGAGATCACTGGAAAGATCACCACACAGAGGATGCCAACTGTCTTGGTCTAGAGTCTGCTGTATTCCCTCTGAACTCATGGGCATGTTGGGTACTTTTCAATGCCTCAGTTTCCTTTATTTGTGAGGGAGGATCTGAGGTGCAAGTTGACTGTGGGTTCTCCTAGCTCACAGCCCATGGGGGAAAGTTTTATTTCACTCAAGGTCTTAATAAAAAGAGTTTCCCCCTCCTCCATTTTCCTTCCTCTTTCCTCTTCTTTTGCCCCTCCCTCTCTCTCC
Source organism: Rhizomys pruinosus (assembly GCA_009823505.1). NCBI lineage: Eukaryota > Metazoa > Chordata > Mammalia > Rodentia > Spalacidae > Rhizomys > Rhizomys pruinosus. Next base: position 859,376 of record VZQC01010985.1, on the reverse strand, counting down.
TTTTTGCCCCTCCCTCTCTCTCCTTTTTGCCCCTCCCTCTCTCCTTTTTGCCCCTCCCTTTCTCTCCTTTTTGCCCCTCCCTCTCTCTTTTTGCCCCTCCCTCTCTCTTTTTGCCCCTCCCTTTCTCTCCTTTTTGCCCCTCCCTCTCTCTCCTTTTTGCACCCTCCCTCTCTCCTTTTTGTCCCTCCCTCTCTCTCCTTGTTGCCCCTTCCCTCTCTCCTCCTTTTTGACACTGACCCTCCCTCTCTCCTTTTTGTCCCTCCCCCCCGCCCCTCCGCTCTCCTTTTGCTCTTCTCTCCTTTTTGTTTTGGGGTCCCATCCCCTCTCTCTCCTTTTGGGCCCCGCCCTCTCTCCTCGCCTTTTGGTGTCCCTCCCCTCTCTCTCCCTTCTTTGGCCCCCCGCCCCCTGGCCCTCTCACGTTTCTGCCCCATCCCTCTCTCTCCTTTTTTATTTTGCCCCTCCCCGCTCTCCTCCTTTTGCCCCTCCCTCTCTCTCCCTTCTTTGGCCCCTCCCTGTCCTCTCTTTCTGCCCCGTCCCTCTCTCTCCTTTTTGCCCCTCCTCTCGCATCCTTTTGCCCCTCCCGCTTCTCCTTCTTTGGCCCTCCCTGTCTCTCCTTTTTTCCCCTCCCTCCGCGCTCCTTTTTGCATCTCCCTCTTGCTCCTTCTTTTTGCCCCTTTCCCCTCCCCTCTCTCTCCTTTTTTTTTTTTTTTTTTTTTTTTTTTTTTTTTTCCTTCTCTCTTTCTCTTTCAATCTGTTTTCCTCCCTCTCTCTCCTTCTTTGGCCCCTCCCTGTCTCTCCTTTTTTGTTGGGTTGCCCCTCCCTGGCCTCTCCTTTTTGCCCCTGCCCCGCTCTCACCTTTTGGCACGTCCCCTCTCTCTCTCTCCTTTTTGCCCCTCCCTTTCCTCTCCCTTTTTGCCCCTCCTCTCTCTCCTTCTTTGCCCCTCCCTCTTCTCTCCTTTTTGGCCCCTCCCTCTCTCTCCCCTTCTTTCCCCCTCCCTGTCCCTCTCCGTTTGGGCCCCTCCCTCTCTCTCCTCTATTCCCCCTCTCTCTCCTTTTTTTTTTTTTTTTTTTTTTTTTTTTTTTTTTCCCTCCCTCTCTCTCCTTTTGCCCCTCCCTCTCTCCTCCGTTCCTTTTGCACTCATCTCCCATCTCTCTCCTTCTTTGGGCCCCTCCCGGTCTCTCTTTTTGTGCCCCTCCCTGTCCTCTCCTTTTGCACCGCCTCTCTCTCCTTTTTGCACTTCCCTCTCTCTCCTTTTTGCCCCTCCCCCTCTCTCCTTCAACTATCTCCAGTGATTGCTTTCTGTCCACTCCACTCTCTCATCTTCTCTCTCCATCTCCTCTCCACCCACCCACACTGGGCACACTCTCTCTCCCTCTCCCCTCCCCCCCCTCTCTCCTTGTTGTGCCCCTCCCTCTCTGCGCCCGTCTCCTTTTTGTTGTGCCCCTACTCTCGCGCCCTTCTTTGGCCCCTCACTCTCGCCCTTCGCCTTTTTTTGCCCCTCCCTCTCTCTCCTTTTTGCATCTCCCGCTTGCTCCTTCTTTTGCCCCTCCCTCTCTCTCCTGCTTGGTTGGCCCCTCCCCCGTCTTTTCTTTTTTGCCCCTCCCGTCCTCTCCTGTCATCCTCCTTTTTTGCCCCTACCCTATCTCTCCTTTTTTGGCACTGTTTTGTTTTGTTTTTGTTGTGTGGTGTTGTGTTTTGTTTTGTGGGTTTGTGTTTGTTTTTTTGTTTGTGTTTTGCTTTTGTTTTGGTGTGTGTTTGTTAAAAAAACCCCAACACCCCCAACCCCAACACAACACCCAAAGCGCGGACACAAAAACCCCACAAACCAGTGGCAAAAGGCTAAACCACAGCAACCAAACCACCCACACACACAAACACCCCAAACCCCCCTCTCTCCTCCTTTTTTGCCCCTCCCTTTCTCGCTTGTTTGCCCCTCCATCACTCTATACTCTCCCTTCGCCTTTTTCCCGCCCGCTCTTCCTTTTTTCCCCCCTCTCTCTCTCCTTTTTTGTTGCCCTTCACCTCTCGCTCCTTTTTGCCCCTACCCTCTGCCCCTTGTCCTTTGCCCCGCCCTCTATCTCTCCTTTTTGCCCCTTCCCTCCCTCCTCTCTCCTTTTTGCCCCTCCCTCTCTCTCCTTTTTGCCCCTCCCTCTTGCTCCTTCTTTTGCCCCTCCCTCTCTCTCCTTTTTTACCCTCCCTCTCTCTTCTTTTTGCCCCCTCTCTCCTTTTTGCCCCTCCCTCTTGCTCCTTCTTTTGCCCCTCCCTCTCTCTCCTTTTTTACCCTCCCTCTCTCTCTTTCCTTTTGTCTTCCTTCCCTCCTTTTTCTCTTTGTCTCCCTTCTTCCCTCTGCTCATATACTCATGTCATTGATTTAGTCAACGTTAATTGTGGTACATCCCATGCTGGACAGTGATTGACAGGAAGAGCCATTCTGGGTCCCCTCAACCTCAGAATATGGCTCTTGGGATTTGGGTTCTCCCTACAAGGCAGAGGACAGCACAGGACATTCTACACAGATGAGGGGACATCCATCCCCACAGATGTGGGGACTGGGCTGACTTTCTGGAGAAAGTAGTGATAGCTAGGCAAGGAAGGGAGTGGGGTGTAACTGGGGCACGGGGGGCCCAGGTGGGTCGTAGCACGTGTAAAGGCTAGACAAGAGGTGAGATAGAGGGCAGCAAAGGCACAGACAGGCTCACCTCTCCCGGGAACCAGGCTTGGTCTGGGTGCTGAGGCCAGTCCCCGTGTCATCTGCTCACCCTATAATCCTAGCTGCTGGCTTTCCTGTCTCTAGTGTGTCCCCACCTAACCCACAAGTGTTAGAAGGACCTATGTAGCTCTTTGGCCCTCTTCTGGGACAGCTTCCCTAAAGAGGAGGAAGATGTGAAAGCCTTTTGAGAATCCAGTGTTCCATCCTGAGACAGATCCTGGGTGGGCTGGAGCCACCCCCTCTTGCTTGCCCCTGTTCTGTCAGGCTGGGAGAGAGCAGTGAGCGACAGCTGTCAGTGGCCAGGGTAGGAGTCTCTGCCAGGGGTGCTCAGCTTCTGCCTCCATGGAGATCTGGGTTTAAGGAGAAGATCTAGGGGTTGGAGAGACAGCTTGGAAGTTAAGAGCACTGCCTGATCTGGCAGAGGACCTAGGTTTAGTTCTCAGGGCCCAAATAATGAAACTGTAACTCCAGTTTCAGGGTATCTGACACCCTCTTCTGGCCTCCACTGGCACTGCACATGGGTGCACTTACATACATGCAGGCAAAACACTCATAAACGTAAAGTAAAAATAAATAATAAAATATAAGATCTAATGGCCCAATTATGGTCTCCAGGTCTGTCCAAAAGGCCTCAAGAATCACCAGAGAAAACTCCAAGCTTTGAGCTATGCAGACCGTCCTGAGGGGATCAGAGGGGCTCAGGCTCAGCAAAGGCCTACACGGCCCCTGAACTGCAGGTCTCCAGGGATGGCAGCAGACCCTGGGCATGAATTTGGTGTGCCTTTGCATTTCCTCAGTCCCAAGGCTTCTAGACTGGGTTGGTCTCCTTAGGAGATAATTGGAGAAAGAGAGAAGGGACAGTTCAAGTTCATATCCCTACCTTCTCGTCCTTTGAGCTACACTCTGCCCCTCCTCTCTCATCCTTCCTCCTTGGAGGGAGAATCCTTCTCTGATTCCTCGTACAACCCCAGGCAGTGCTTATTACAACCTCTAAGAGTGCTTACAATTCTGTGGTGCAAGTCCTGCATGCCCAGCTGGTATCTCTAACACTCACCCTCTCTGGGGCTTGGTTCCATGAGACCCCGGTTGTAACTTCCTGCTGCCAAGCCCCATTCTTCCCTGTGTACGGCTCACCGTACCCCTATTCTTCCAGTCACACTCTTGGCAGGCTTCTTGTACCCAGAATAAGCAGGAGCCCTGGCGACCTGCCCTTGGCCTCGTAACTCTTCCTTTTACTCACACTCCAGCTCTGTGAGCATGATGACCCCACAGCACTGAAAACTCTGGACTTGCCTCCCAGCTCCGGAAAGGCCGCTAGTGGAGCATGTGCATCTCTTTACAACTCTGTCTGGAGTTCACCAGCCTCGAGTGTCCTCTTTCCATGCCAGCACTGTGCTTCTGGTGAGCACTGCTACTTAAGCTGTGCTGGCTCTAGTTTCTTGACAGTCAGCAGAGACCTGTGATGTCACCTCTCAAACACACCTGACAGCACAGCCACCACCACCTGTTGTTGCCAGAATGCAGAAATCAATCTGTTCTTTCTCCTTAACTGCAGTTAAACTGACCTGCCCACACCCCAGAGTTGACTCTCTTAGAATGTGCTCTCCAACAGCCACCTGATGGGAGGAATATGAGCTCTTTGAGGGTGGGACCATGCCTGATTCATCTTTGTCCCCAGAATTAAGCCCAAATCTGGCACACCACTATGACTCCGTGAATGTTTGTTGAATGACTGAGTGACACAGTGTTACTCTACATCCTTTCCATGATCTCATCCTGTCCCCAGGAGACCTGAGTCCCCCCCCTTCTTGTAGCCCAGCCCTGGCCTCTGGTGATGCTTCCCCAGATTCCACCAATCCCAGGAGTTTGGCCCTTGTACAGGCTCTAGTCAAGGTCCAGTGCCTGATGTCCCTAGGGGCTGGCAGACAGGGTTTGGGCTTGTCTCCAAGGTTGAAAATCCTGAGCAAGGCTCCACCCCCGTCCTGGAACCTGCAGGGAAGGTAGTGGAAGGTTTCCAAGGTGGCTGCACAATGCTGGGGCCCAGCCTCCCTGGGCTCAGCCTCCTGGGGCCCAGCCTCCTTGGGCTCAGCCTGCCTGGGGCTCAACCTCCCTGGGGCTCAGCCTGCCTGGGGCTCAGCCTGCCTGGGGCCCAGCCTGCTTGGGGCTCAGCCTCCCTGGGGCTCAGCCTGACTGGCTTGCCCAGCCTCCTGGGGCTCAGCCTGCCTGGGGCTCAGCCTCCCTGGGGCTCAGCCTGCCTGGCTTGCTCAGCCTCCCTGGGGCTCAGCCTGCCTGGCTTGCCCAGCCTCCCTGGGGCTCAGCCTCCTGGCTTGCCCAGCCTCCTGGGGCTCAGCCTGCCTGGGGCTCAGCCTGCCTGGGGCTCAGCCTCCCTGGGGCTCAGCCTACCTGGCTTGCCCAGCCTCCCTGGGGCTCAGCCTACCTGGCTTGCCCAGCCTCCTGGGGCTCAGCCTGACTGGCTTGCCCAGCCTCCTGGGGCTCAGCCTGCCTGGGGCTCAGCCTACCTGGGGCCCAGCCTCCCTGGGGCTCAGCCTGCCTGGCTTGCCCAGCTTGCCTGGGGCTCAGCCTGCCTGGCTTGCCCAGCCTCCTGGGGCTCAGCCTGCCTGGCTTGCCCAGCCTCCTGGGGCTCCTGGCCACCACTCAGGAGCTCCCGCCAACACTAGCTTCCAGCTGTTCTCTGGCCAGCTCTCTGCAGGATGACATGTTCCATTTAGCCTGCTGGGTCCAGTCAGAGAAGACAACAGAGGAGGAAAATGTGGGTGGAGCACAGGGAGCCATGGGGGCAAAGAAGGGAGACTAGCAGAGGGACAGTCATGGTGTGGGGGATGGGGTGGAAAGAAGAGAGAGCCCCAGGAAGCAAGAGAGGACAAAGAGGAGAGGGGCCTAACACCAGCTAGAAGAGATGCGGAAACAACAAGGAGAGACGGATGGAGGTTAAGAGAGAGGAGGGCAGGGCAAAGAGATGCAAGGAAACCAGGAAAGAGGGAAGAGGAGAAAGGGTGCAGAGAGGAGAGAGCCAGAGGCAGAAGCAAAGGGCACAGCGGGAGATGGAGAAGATGGGTGGAGCCGGACAGACCCCGGGAGGATCCAGGTCCGGGAGAGCACAGCTTCAGGGTTGTGGGGGCTGGGCTCCACTTCTCTCCCTGAGACAAACCAGGGCCCCCCTTACAAGACATCTATATACAAACAGGAAGCGGAGCAGGGCTTAGGCGGTTCATGGTAGAGCAAAAGGTCCTTTTCTTCAGGAAGCAGAGACCACAGCCAGGCAGCCCCACCTGACCCTCTGACATGGCAGGCAGGGTAGGACAGAGCCTCAACACAAAACTTGGCTCATCAATCAACCCTGTGGCCTTCAGTTTCCCCACACAGGGCAGTGCCACCCAGCCTCCTGGCCTCTCCCACCTGTACTGCTCCTCTATGTGGTGACTCGAACCCATTCAGTGAGCCATGGTGCTCCACTTCATCCTCAAAGCAGCTCCTACTTTACAGATGAAGAAACTGAGGCACATCAAGGCGAGCAGGACTTGTCCAAGGCCACACAGCTGTTAAGAGGCAAGAGTTTGCAGGGGGCTTTACCCCAGAGCTCTGCCCATTCACAGCAAGCTCCAGAGCACCCCTTCCAAACTACTGGCAGCTGCAGAAGTTCATGTTTGGGGGCAAGAATTTGTCAGACACATGTATACCTGCTAAGGTTCGGCAGATTGGAGAGAAAAGTGTGCAAAGTCTCAGCGTGAACAATGCGCCAATTAACAGGGCAATTTCAAGACTGGGGTGGAGGCTGGGCAGCAGAGGAAGGAGAGCCAGATGTTCCCGCACACCCTCAGAGTAGCGCGGGCGCCCTCTTCCAGCACACGTTTTCCCTCTAGTGAGCACGTGAGTTTCCAGTTTCCTACTCCTGGAAGAGGCATCCTGAGTCCATATTTACGTTCCGTCTGAAATTAATGCAAGGGAAACTTTCAAATGTGAATCTCACTGCCAGGGCCTCCGGCTGGATATCAAGCTACAGCCTTGTTTGTTTTCCCTAGGAAGTGTGACAGAAGGGATGGATAACCAGGGGCACCAGGCCTTTCAGTCTCCCCAGGACCATGCAGAGGGGAAGTGGCTGGCCTGGGCCTCCTATCCTGCTCTGCAGCCACCCACGGCAGACTGTTGGCAATGTCTCTGTACCCAAACTCATGCTAGGACCTGAGACACACTGTGAAGAGGTCATAGCACAGAAGGGGAGGCCATATGAAGCTGTGTGGTAATAGAGGGGCATAGGATCAGGGATGAAGAGGAGGGGGAGGGGAAGAGGAGAAGAGAGGATGGAGAGGGCTCCCGTGACGGCAGGGCACCAGGGAGAGTAGGCAGAGGAGAGACAGGCATGTGCTGGTGCCAACAGGGACTCTGTAGTTGAATATAAAGTGAAAGGGGAGGTGGTCTACTTTGAAGGTTGGGATGGAGGGACAAGTGTGGACGAAGAGGGGGCAAGTGATGGAGGGACAAAGGTGGATGAGTAGGGGGCAAGTTTTGGACTGGAGCAGAGGACACTCTCCCAGGCAATTGTCCAGCCATATGTGAAGGAACGTGCCATTTCAGGAGGTCTGTAAGGCTGGCAAGTGTCTTCCACCCTGTGTGGGGGACACGTAGCCATCCATACTACTTGGTGATGCCTGAGTGGAATCAGAGCTCCTGTGTCCTTCAGCGACCTTTGCTCTGTGTGATGGCTGCTGGAACACGAGATCAGAAATGAGCGCAAGCATCGTTTGTCAAAAGACTTCTCATCTTTGTTATCGAAGGTGGACAAAACCCCCAGGAACAGTGACTCTGACTGCCGTGGCTCTGGCAGAGGGCACTGTGCCAGATTCTTGCATTCATGTTCTCATTCAGCCTCACAGCTACATTCACCCATGTGACACAGGCAGAATGGGCAGAGCTGGGTCCAGGCCCAGGCGAGGCTTGGGCTTGGGCGTGTCCATGGAAAGGCATTTGTGGTGGCTGCCCAGGCAAGGCCTCTGGGCTCTGGGGTGGCTCCCATTTGGGAGCAGTCTCTGCTCTGGGGTCCCTGACACTGGCTGACAGTTGCTTCCCAGGACATCCCTTGGTGTCAACTTCCTCTTAGACAGTACCCCTCTCCCCTCATCAAACAGTCTTCTTGTTTCTAAAATCCCCAGGGTTTCAAGCTTCTAGCCAATTTGGATGGGATGCTTTCAACATTAACACTATACTCAGAGGCCAGGAGACCAGTTCCTTACTAGCACCTATCCTTCCTAGGTGACACAGGGTGACACAGCCCTCAGGGCTTACGCCAGCTTGGAACCAAGAAACTGGAGACTACAGTACTTTATCTAAAACCCTTTATAGATATCTAGTGCAGATCAAATGCATGCTAGACCCTGGGATAGCACCCTTCCCACAAAGTGCCAGGCGCCTGCAGACACAGGCAGTGTGTTGGGTTAGTCCAGGCCAGCCCAGAATTGGGACATTAGGTCCCAGGCCATGTACTTCTGTGGCCAGGGAAATCACTCTTTACACCAGGCTCTTTCCTGAATGGAAGCAACTGGGGGCACAAGACTTCCTATTGGCCAGAGATATATTCATTAGAGACAGAGTATCTCTGTGTCCTGAACTTCACTGTCGAATGACAGTGCTTGGAAGTTCCTTGGAGTGCTGCACAGGGAATTCTGGCCTCTCATCCAGGTAGCCCACCTCTCTCCCCATTAGGAGGACTGACTGTGGGTTCTGAGGGACCAGGGATCCTAAAGTAGTAGTACAAGTATATAAGGTCAGTGGTCACCATGTAGGTCCCATCAGGCATCGCACCACTCATATGCTGCCACCAACTCTCAGGCCAGTTACAGAAGGGACCCTGAGGGCTGGAAGAAATTAAAGCATGGATTGGCCCAGGGCCGCTTCTCAGAAGGAAACTTGGCTTTCTCATGCTCATAGCTTAGCTTCAAAGGTGGTATTCTAATCAACCACCTTCTCCTCTTTCTTGCCTTCCCTGCACTGGAGCTCATAGCTGCAATCTTCAGGTCCTCTCTCACCGACAGCCCTGGGGACAAGGCACATAGTTCCTGTTGATTCGCCCTGCCCCAGAAAAGGTCAGACACAAGCCAGGAGGTGGTGGGTCCTCTGTCTGGCAGGCTGCTCTCGGCCGAAATAGGGATGGCTCTGGTCAGTCCTGGCAGCCAACAGGAGACATGCCAGTTTCCCATGGGTAGGTAGTGGTGCCACAGGCTTTTAGCACTGCTGGGAACTCTGGAGCATTTCTGGAGGTTGCATCCCATGCTTTTGTTTGGGGAGCATAGAAGACATGGACACTGTGGAGGGAGGGGAAGAAGCTATTGGGTGTGCAGCAGCCTCTCATTGATAAGATTTCAGATCATGGTTACCCTTGGACTGTCTGCTAGCTCTAATGGGTGTCTGTTCTTTAGGTTGCCAATAGAGAACCAAGTGTGGACTGTGGAGAGGAGAGTGTGGGCCTTGTCTCGAGGATTATGGGGATGATGAGAAAAACTGGAGGGCCTCTGGATCTGGATGGGGGATTTTTCAAGTGGCTCCCACCTCCTCCAGGAAGCCTTCTCTGAGCCAGCCTCTGCCAGCACGCACATGGGATACTGGGCTGGAAGGGACCCTAAGACCTCACCTCTTTTAGGCTCCTTGCTGTGCAGACTGTGAGAAAATGCTGCTAAGACTGTGAGATGATCACATGGAATATCTCAGAAGGGAAGGTGTATTCCATGGCACCAGAGTGTTTCTCTTTTCTACCCTCATGGCCTTGACTTAACTAACTTTGCTTGCTGATTCTCTTCTGAACCATCTTGCTTCCCCATCTCCCTGCTTAGCACAAACCATCTGACTCCAACCTCTGCTTGTGTCATTTAGTCACAGCTGTAGCTTCTCAGGTCTTTTTATCTGTCTATCACTTCAGCCTCCCCTTCCAAAGGGCAGCTACAATGCTGCTGGATCTTCTAGTTCCTATCATGGGGGTAGCAGATGCAGAATCTAGATCAAATTTTGCCGTGGGGAAGCACAAGAGTAGGGGTACTTATGCCTATAGAACTCAGAGTCAAAAGACATCCATCCATTGATCCATCCGTCCATCCATCCATCCATCCATCCATCCATCTCCATACATCCACACATCCATCCAGTGAGTAATGAGCATCTCCTAAGTGCAGTGTAAACTAAGAAATGACAAAGTGTTATATGTGCAAAATTGTGAGAGGAAAGTCCCAGGATGTGTTGGGAGCCCAGGAAAGTCCCAGGACGTGTAAGGCATGGGCCTCCACAACAGAACAGAGGACCCAGGCAGCAGCCATCAGGAAGAGTCATCACCATCCCTCATTTCAACTTTCTGGTCCACTTGCTCCTTCTGTACCTCCAGGTACCTACCTGCCAAATGGAACAGGTATCCTGTCTTCCTAAGCAGGTGGTGTTGTGAGCTGATTGTCCCAGGACAGTGTCCCTTCTACAGGGAACAACTTTCTCTCTCTTTCTTTTTCTTTCTCTTTCTTTCTTTCTTTCTTTCTTTCTTTCTTTCTTTCTTTCTTTCTTTCTTTCTTTCTTTCCTTCCTTCCTTCCTTCCTTCCTTCCTTCCTTCCTCCTTTGTTTGCTACAGGGAGCAACTTTCTCTTTCTTTTTCTTTGTCTTTCTTTCTTTCTTTCTTTCCTTTCTTTCTTTCTTCCTTCCTTCCTTCCTTCCTCCTTTGTTTGCTCCTTTCTTTTCTCTCCTTCCTTTTTCCTTTCTTTCCTTCTTTCCTTTTTGGTGGTGTTGGCTTAATGCTAGGCTTAATGCTAGGTAAATGCTTTATCACTGACTATATCCCCAACCATTGAAGTTGCTATTATATTAAAAAAAGATGTTAATGGCTTGGCGTGGCGGGCTTCTATCTTCCCCTTCTATCAAGTTCAAATCTTGTCACTAATCTGATTCTGCTCCAGTCCCACTGGTTCTGATGACAGGTCAGTATTCTGAAGGCTGGGTGCACTGGCTGTCCCAGTACTCAGGGTGACAGATTGCTTGTCTCTGACTGGGTTTGATTTCTACTTCCCATGGGACAGGTGACAGCTGCCCTAGAAGGCATTTCCAAGTTCTGGAAGGCACTTAGCTCATTATTTCCCCCAAGGATCCCAGAGTGATTGAAAGAAACTAGGCTGGAATATTGGAATGCTAGGGTATTATAACCAGGCAATTAGACATATAGGATGCTGAGGTCAGAGAATGTGGAGTCTCAGAAGTCCAAATTCTATTCAGATTGGAATGTGCTAGGGCCACAGAACTTGATAACTCAACTGTCAGATTTGGAAATGAATAGGCCCTGAGGTTACTTGGTCCACCTCTGGGTCTGATTCATGTCTCCCAACCTATCTCCTCTAGTTTGTATATTACGAATTTTATTCTTGAAAAAAAAAATGCCCCAAGATCCCTATATGTCTAAGTAAACTGACACCCTGAAAAAAATCTATTGCCTTAGAATGAGGGATAAAATTGCCCATTTCTCCGAGTGCCCAGGACTAAGGCACCTTTCATCCATGAGACGCCCTGGGACTGAATGGAATGAACTTGGTCCTCTGTGATTTGGTTCACCATGTCTTTGTACAACATCAACTGGGCAATTCTGAGGGACTAGGATGGTCCCTCCACCTTCCAGCTAAAAGAGTGGAGGTCTGGTGAGAAGCCGTCTTCCTGCTTACATGCACTTTAGGTGAGGAGGTGCCCTCTTCTGCCCTTGCCCTGTCTCTCTCTCTCTCTCTCTCTCTCTCTCTCTCTCTCTCTCTCTCTCTCCCACTCCCTACTGGAAGCCTCAGCCATTCACTTAGGCAGTGGGGTTTGAAGAGGTCACAGAAACTGTGTTAGGCTTAGCTGCATTTCTTCCCTCCTCTCTTCTTATCATGCTGAACACTTTCCCATCCCCAAAGCAGACAAACGTACAACTACAGTTAGCAGTTTTAAATTTTATCAAGTAAAGGACTTTGCAATCCCTTTCTGCTTCTATCCCACCATTTTTGAGATGCTTTCATTTGAAAACTGTGCTTGAGTGGCTCCCTGAGCTCTGTGGGCTTGGAGTGTCAGGAGAAGGTAAGTGCCAAGGCCTCCCACACTGCTGTGTTTTGCAATTTAAGGCTCTCAGCTTCCTTTGGTTCAGGAGAGAGCTGATGTCAGCCACTGTCACATCCTGGGTGACCCTGGTTCTGGGTCCTGGGCCCACTCAGGTGGGACACCCTGCTTCCTCACTGGCCTCTCTCTGGGAAGCCCCTCTAGGTCTGCCAAGGAGCCTGGGAACTGGGTAGTTCTAGTAGCTCCTTCATCACTCAGTTGTCTAAGGCTGCTTGGCCTAGCATGTACCACCGAGAGACAACTGGGTGGTGAGTTGGAGGAGAGGTGCTGGAGGGCCACTTCCCTGCACAGTTCCTCACAGCTGTTGGGTTAAAGCAGGCCCCTTGAAGGTGTCCTGCAGAGGCAGAATGGATCTTCTATCACCATGCAGTCAGTCAGTCAAAGTGCTGCTCTTACGAGCCCCACAGGTTAAATCCTACCTGTTTCTTATTTCTATGTCAGAATCCTAGACAGCCTAGAATCCCAGACTGTCCAAGCCAGCATCAGCTTCTCCTGTTTTATGAGTAAACTAAGGTTGTAAGAGGGGAGGGGACTTACTGGAGGTCACAGAGGGCCACAGCAGAGCTGCAATATGAGCCAAGAGCTTTTTCTATGCAGCATCAGTGATTTTAATGAGCTGTCCCCAGAGGAACTACATCCAGGTCTGAGCTCCTTCTATATGCTTCACTGAACCAGGAGCTCAGAAGAGGGAAGAAAAGTCTAGATAGATATATCCCTGACCCCAGCCCTTTACACACTTGGGGCTGAATGGGGTGGGGAAGACACAGTGGACAGCCCCATTACAAGGCAGGGCAGCCATGCAGATCCTGTGGGTTGGACTGACTGGTTGACATTGAGGGTATATATGTAGGCCAAGGAATGAGAGGGCAGATCAGCAGACAGGTAAGCACATCTGTAAGCCATCTTTCTGTTTGATACAGGGTCCCACTATGTAGCCCTGGTTGGCCTTGAACTATGTACATAGACCAGGCTTGCCTGGAACTCACAGAGACCTGTCTACCTCAGGCTCTCTAGTGCTAGGATTAAAGGTCCACCACACTTAGCTGTATGCTGTTTCTTAAATATCATGAAGCACAAGATGGATTATGTCAACCCAAATGGTGAGAAGCAAAAGTTATTGTGAGTCGCTCAGCAAAAGATGAATGCCAAAAAGTCAAATTCAATATCCTGGGCCCAGTGTCATCACAGAGACAGCCACAGAGAACAGCAGAAGTGTGAGGAGGACTACAGAAGGAATAGGGACCTTAGAAACCCCTGCTTAGATCTGGAATGCCTTTTGTAGGAAGAAGAAGATCCCAGAAGGAAGCATGTAGCTCATGACTGTGTTGCTATGGTGATGCTTATAGTTCATTATGGTAGTGATCACAGTATGGTGGTGGTGGTGGTGGTGGTGGTGGTGGTGGTGGAGGTGGTGGTGGCTGCCATTCTGATTATTCCTACTACATGGCCAGTTATTTAAACGCCACTATTCTTTACAGCTTCTCTCCATCCATGGCTAGGTCTGAAGCCAGAACCGTAGGCTGTCGGAGCTCTTCCCTCCCTCGGGGTCCCAGGGCCTTTAGGCTTTGCTCTAGTTCTGTCAGGTGGGTTGGGCTGGGATGGACACTAGGGGCTTTTTCTTTGGTTTTGGGCTCTTACATGTCCACTTGGCAATTGAAGGGGCCATAGAAGTTACACTGGACTGGGCAGGGGCCTCTTCCTTTGCTAACAAGGACTGTTACCAGAGAACCCTAGGCAAGAAATACTCCTGGCTCTGCTGCTGGGCTCTCTGCATGGCTTTCCTGCCCTGGTTACCCCTGAAAAGTAGAGGTCGGGGCCAAACCTGCTCCAAAGGCAAAGAAACAGATCTTGTCCTGGTTCTCCTGCAGCAGCGCCATGACCCTCCTGCCCATGCGCTCGTTCCTTTTGTAGATGAGTTCCTGTCGGAAGTAGCTGTCGATCTCCTGAGCTGTCACCTGCTCATGAGGTGGGAGAGTAGTGTTGATGAAGTTGGGTAGCTGGAATGGTAAGAGAGGGTATCTTCAGCTCTTGATGGAGAGAGCACAGGTCAGATAAACACAGGATCTAGGTGGGCCTAGCAACTTACCTTTCTTTTTTTTATTTTAATTTAATTTAATTTTATTTGTTTCTAACCAGCAGGCCACAATCTGCTGGACATGGTAGCACAAGCCTTTACATTTAAAAAATTTATTTATTATTTTTTATGTGTATGAGTGTACTGTCTGCATGTAGGTTGGTGGGCCCGTGTTGTGCAATGCTGCAGAGGTCAGAAGAGGGTGTTAGATTCCCTTGGAACTGGAGTTAAAGGTGGTTCTTAGCCACCTTGTGGGTGCTGGGACACATGAAGTCATAGCTAGGGAAGGGTAGAGCTGAGCCGTGCGCCTCAGTGGCTAGGCTCCCACACAGATTTGCTCAGTGTCTCTCTAGATGTTAAGATTCAGGGAGGCAAGAGCAATGCTCAGCTTCTATTGATCTTTACTCAAAACTCAGCTCTGGCCTAGGTAAAGAATCTAGTTCAGCAAGAGGGTCAACTGAGGTGTCAGGTGTGGCAGGAAGGGGTGACCTGGGCTTCAGATTAGATTCTAATGCTGTGTACTGGGAAAGCTACTGTAATCTGCTGAGCCCCCGTTTTCTTATTCGTAGGAGGGACTGATATGATGGGAGAAACTAAACGAGATGATGTGCTGCTGTGGCTGCATTCAGCCTCTGCTCTACAGAGGGCCCTCCCCATGTCTAGCCTCCATCTGCCTAGCTGTCTGCACACTTGACCAGACGTTTGTCTCTTCTTGAGAACATCTACTGACGGGTCTCAACTCCATCCATGCTAATGCATATGGGATAAGATGCTCAGCTTTTCCAGTTTGGGGCTCTTTATCCTCATTCCTGTTACTTTCCACACCCAGCCTGAGGCCTGGCAATAGTCTCACTGATGTGTCCTGTCACAAGCCAAGTATTTGTTCAATCAGCAGGCTAAGTGGAATTTGAGGAGGAGTGCTTCTGAACAGGTCTGGAGTCCGGTCGCCAGCACATCTCTGGTTGCCGCTCTTCTTTTGCTGCCGGATGCTCACTAGGTTAGTTGGCTTCTGTGTCCCAGGTTCCCTGTTGGTAATAGGGTCATGTAACATTGTTGCACAGATTCAATGAGACCAGCATTGGGAAATGCCAGCACAGTGCAAGACACAAAGGATATCTTGAGTTGTACACTTAGCCTGGTGTGGTCACCATCCCCTGTGATGTCCAGGTTACTAACGGAGGGTGGTCTCCAGAGAGCTGTGAAGGAAGAGTTCTGCTTCCCTGCCCTCTCCCACAGGTCCTGGACCTGGGGACAAGTGGCCTTCCCTCTTTACTTTCTGCCAAGTGCACTTGCATAAAGATGTGCCTCCTTTCATTCCCCGGGGAAATAAAACTATTTATGAGGACAAGAGTGAAATTTCAAAGCCGTGAAGTTGAGTGGATGCTTAGCTTCTTAGGCTGCCCAGCCATGGTCCAGCACTCTCTGAGTTTCTCATACTGATGGGCCTTCGCCCCATGCTGAGAGAGAAGCAAATTAATGGTATCATTAGCCTTGTTCAGGGCCTTAAATCTCCCATGACAAGTTTAACTGCAGGATATAGGATAACATTTTGAAGAGAGCATGGACTGTTCCCAGAGCCCTGGAGAGATTGGTTTGATATGGAATGACAAGGAGATGGAATGGGCAGGACCGGAGCAAGGCTACGGAGGAGAGCTTCAGTGTAGGCTCCTCTGACCAGTAGCTGGGGATGGCCATTTTCCCAGGTCTGCTGTTGACACTCAACCATCACCTTCCTTGTAATGATTCACCCAGTAGACACCCTCTGCTAAACCCCACAGATCCTGCCCTGTGCAGGCTAAAGACTGCCCAGCACCCTCAGGCTGGGTTCACTGTCCCTCATGAGGCTCCCAGCCCCTGTGGTCGTCAGCTGTACCCACACAACCCCCATGGGATGTGTACTGGAGAGGGTAGGGAGGGAGGCATGACTCACAGGACCCCTGACAGAGTCGCCATGTGGTCTGGTTTGTCTAGGTCAGTCTAGGTTTGTGGCTAAAGGAGATTGTTGCATTCCTCTCAATTATTTTGACTCTGAGTTATAGTCTACTGTCAAAGTATCTGGTTCTGTGGCTGGAGAGATGGCTCAGGGATTAAGAGTACTGGCTGCTCTTGCCAAGGACCTGGGTTTGATTCCCAGCAGCTAACAACCATCCATAACTCCAGTTCCAGGGGAATCCAGCACCCTCTTCTGACCTTTGTGGGCATTGCATGATATGGGCACAACTTACACACATGCGGGCAATATACTCATGCACATAAAATAAAATAAGAAAATATTTTAAAAAGTGACTGGGTTTGGATAAGACATATATATATATATATATATATATATATATATATATATATGGCTATGGTACTCCTCAGGAGGTTAGGAGGTCAGGCTTCCCAGAGAAAGTCTCTAGGTAGCCTTCCTCATTATGGGGCACTAACATTGTCAGTGGCCTAGGGCTTCAGAGCCAGGGTGCAGTCATTGCTGAAAGTGGGGACGGTGGAGCTAGCAGTCAGGTGGCTTTGCGGGAGGAGCACTGGACCTCATGCTTTGCACCCATTCCATCCTGGCCTCTAAAGATCACTTCGTCATCTTCTCTGATGCAGCCAGACTAGAGTGCTCCTTCCTGGCACTTCCTGGGGCTCCCAGTCCTCACAGTATCCTCACCCTACAGGCTTGTCCCCTGCTCTGTAAGCTGTGCTCTCCAAAGTCACCATCCCACCCCTCTAACCTGCCCCTCCTGTCATCTATCATTGTCACCTGGGAAGCTCCACTTACAAGCTTAGTTCTCACTTCATGGTCACCCTGAAGCCTCTGTGACTGCTGCAGGTTAACAAGCTCTAAGGCCTCTGGATGTTCGGTCCCTGAGACTGAGGCCTCCGCTGCATCTGCAGGCCCACCATAGCAAGACATGTGAAGGGGCAGTGTTCAGCTTCTGGTCTGGCAGTAGGCTTTTCTGAACCTGGGGGCAGGCTTCCTAGTCCCTTCTCAAGGCTTCAGCTTGTGCATCATATGCAGATCGGACTGTGATTCAAACTGGGTGGATCAGTCCTTCTACTCAGTCCTACTTTGGGTACCAGCACTGCTAGATCTGAGTGTTGCTAACAGAGACCAGCAGTGCTTCTGGATGGAGGCTCAAAGGAATCAACTCACCATCCCCAAGGTTACTCTGTGCCTCCCTCTTCCAGCTTACAGTCAGTCGCAGGCCTTGTTCTGACCACTCTCTCTCCCCAAGGCTTCTGCTATGGAGTTACACAATCTGGTCCCTTGTGGGTACAGGGTGAGGTTCACCAAGATTGGGGTCCTGGTGAGATTACCACAAGCCTTGTGAGCTCAGGCCCCTTTCCTCCCCCCTCCACTGTAGAATGACAGCCCTCAGACCTGAAGCCTCCCACAGCCAGGGTGGAGCTCCTTCCTCTCTCATCCTCTAAACTGCTCCCAGTACACCTTGTGCCTATCATGGCATGCATGACAGCCATTCACTGGCACATGCTGTGTGCCAGGTGCCAAGGAGTCGCCTGGGAAGCATGGACCAAGAGAGGAGCAGCTCATCCTTGCCCTCCAGGTGCCTGTGTCTGGGGATGGGGTGGCAAGCACAGACAGAACACTGTGTCCCCACACTGGAACTTTGTGTTTCTCCTGTGTTGGATCTTGGTCTCACGCAAGGAAAATCTCTTCTATTGGTCTGTGAGCAGTGCAGGTTCTTCTGTTGCCTCTTATTTTCCATGAATCCTCTCTTATCGCTACAGCTCTTGACCCTTCTAAATAACTGACTTCTGCCACAGGCTCTAGGCATACCTCTTCTGTCACCAGAACAGGCTTGTACCATAAGACAGTGATTTCCTGAGTCTCTCAGGCTCCTTGCAAGAAGGTAAGCTCTGTAAGGGCTGTCCTCTTGGGTTCCCCACCACATCCCTTTGCATGGAACCATGTCCTACACAAGCTATTTAGTTCATTTGGCAAATAATTACAGAGCCTTGCTCCAAGCCAAGGGACAACTCTGGGCAGGTGGGAAATACAATGAATAAGACGAATCCAAATCCTGTCCTCACCGGGCTGTTCTAGTGGGGCGACCACAGTAAGCAGTCAGTAATGAACGCTTCTCAGCCTTTTGGCTAAGATCAAGTGTAGTAATGAATGCACTCAGTATATTTTGTGTTGGAGGGTCTTATAGCCCATGCGAGCAAAGTGGGTCATAATAAAACCACATGAGGTTTAAGGGTGGTTAGCTGCAGTTCAGACAAGGTAGATGGGGCCAGCATCCTTGAAATGGTAATGTTTGAAGATGGAGGGATAGTGTACCTGGGAAAAACACCTGGGCAGAGTGAACAGCCAGTGAGAAGGCATGGAGGTGGGTGCTTACAGGATGGTGCTGCCGAGGTATAGGTAGGATCCGGGGTTGGCAGCATAGATAAAACATGAGTATGCAGGCTTCTCCTGGGGAAACAGGAAGCCCAGGCAGGGTTCAGAGCAGGGATGTGGCGTCCCCTGGAGAACCCAAGGTTTCCTGAGTGGACAGTCAATAGACAGTCAATGGACAGTCAGTCCCCGAGACAAAGAAAACCTTGGAGGCATCTGAGGTACCTGGGGAAATACATGGTTCCACCAGGGCATGGAAAGGTTTCTGGAGGAGGTGACATTTAATCATGACTAAGTTGGAGGAATCTGGAAACTGGATAAAGGCCCAGAGATAAGCTACTATAAGTGTGGCAGGTCTGTGCAACAAGGTCTGCGCAGTGGGGAACCTGGGCTGTAACAAGACCAACAGAGAGCAGGCCACGGAAGAGCTTGCATCTTGGATGAAGGGTCTTGGAATTTCTTGAAGATCAATAGGGAGCTGTGGTAGCCTCTTGGGCAGGGCCAAGCCACACTTACCCCTGTTGGGGACCTGTTAAGGACTTGAAAGGTAGAATGCCCTGCTCAAAACAAGCTCAGAACAGCTAGTATTTCCCTTCCATAGCCTTCTTTTCCCAGGTGTTGACTAGAAGCCCTCAGAGGCCTCCCCGTTCTTCCTGGCTTAGCTTTCAGTGTTCTACACCTTAGAGGCATGTAGTCCCAGTTCAAACTGCTGCTTTTGATGATCAACAACTAAGTTGTGTGTCCCTGAGGAAGTCTCTTGCCTTTTCTGGGCCCCACTTTCCCCCTTTACAAAGGAGATAACAATAACTTCTGTTTATCATAACTGCAGAGGAACTGGTCTATGTTAGTATACAGTAGGCATCTAATAAATGTCAAGTGAGGTTAGATGGGCCCAGTTCCAGGTACTCACAACTGGTGACCCAGAGACTATCAGGGAAGGAATGGGGGAAGGGCCTCACCTGGGATGTGTCATGGTTGAAGATGACGGCATTGAGGTCCCCACAGTTGTAGTGTTTGATGAGGTCCTCTGTGGTGTAGGGTGCCTGCAGGCTCCCAGCCCGAACACTCTCGTGCTGCAGCAGGGTCTGGTTCAGGGCAAATAGCACCTGGACAAGGAAAGAGAAGGCATCAGGGCTGTGCCCAGGGACTGGCTGGCTTCTGGGACTGGCCCTTACCCTCTGGACTGTGAGGCTACGGACATGAGATAGAAGGCAGGTGGGATGCTGCCCCAGCTGTCTCAGGGGACACAGCCATACTTCCTGCTCCTGCCCCGGGACCTGGATCACCCAGGTGCTCTTTTCTGGCCTACACACAGGACATGACAAACAGTTTGGTTTTAGAGTTTGGGATGAGATCTCCTTTGGACTCCTTTGTGGTTTTGTGTTAGAACAGGAAGACTCATTCTGTAATTAAGAGCACCTCCAAATATGGAAAAAGCAAGGAAAAAGAACAAAAAGCCCTGTTTTATGTCAAGGCCCAGAAGGCTGGAGACGCTGGGTAAACCATTTGTCCTTCTTTCAGCTGATGCACCTTGGGTTCCTCCGTCTTCTGGGCCACTGTGCCTGGCTCTGAGATGCAACTGTGAGGCATCGGGGTCATCTGGAGTATTATGTGGAACTCACTGCCCCCTCTGGAACCAGAATGTTTTAAGAGATCCCGAACACTTTCGGAGCAGACTGCCTGCTCGTGGCATTTGAGAATCCTGGCTCCACAGAGTACATGGGACTTGTATATAGGCCTTGTGGGGGTTTTTTACTTCAGATTTTCCAATTTATGGTATTTATTTGTTTGAGACAGGTTCTCAAGATGTTTCTGTCCTTAGATGCTTTGAACTCCAGTTTTCCTGTCTTTACCTCCTCTCATGTGCTGGGACTATGGGTGTGGACCATCGTACCTCAATTTTAGATGGGGAAACTGAGACCGGAGGAATGGAAGGTGCTTTATTCACATGGCTTGAACTAGAGTCAGCACCACAAGACCAGGTGTCCCAGACTCCTCCGGCCAAGCAGAGGGAGGAACCCGCTCCTCAGAGGAGCTGCTTATTGCAGATGGAGGGAAAATCTTTTCGGACTTCGGGAGGTGATTTGAGGCCTTTGTCCCTGACACTTGTCCAGCCTAGCCTGTGCCTCCAGTCCCCTGGCCTTGCTAAATAAGCTTGGACATGCCTTAAGGACTCTCCCCATGTATTTGGTACAACCGCACTTATGTTCAGGCATCTATCTCTGGGCCCACTGCAACATCACCTCTCTGCGTTCCTATGTTTTCTCAGCTTTAGGGGGGAAAATCTGGTGGTCTGGCTCTTTATTGTCTTGGCTCAAATGTCTTCAGGGTTCCTCTTGCCCTCAGGTGAAGGGCTAGTTCTTCAATAGTATCTAAGCAGTACCCTGGACTCTGTTATAGTTAATAACTTCATTTCTTACATGACCCTCACACCTCCAAATATTAAAACACCCCAGCATTCTACAAACCAAGCAATCTTCAGAATTTGTGCTTTGGTATTCGATGTTCCAGAAGCTAGAAAAATCTCACTTCCATTCTCAAACTCCATTGCAAACTCCGATTTGGCCATCCCGACTCCATCCAGAGTTCTCCATCAACTTTCTCGAGCTGCTTGATGCTGGGTGAGTTAGGCCCTGCTCTGCAGCTCCCATGTTCCCTGGGAGCTGTAGACTCGTTATCCCAAACCATAACCCCTTCTTGCATCCAAGACCTTCAGGGCGGATCTTTATTGTTCCCTCCCATTCTGATTCTGGACTCGTTCCGGCAAGTGGGACATCAGTAAGTGTCACAAAGGCAGGCCTGAAAAGATCCTGGGTGCCATGGCTACTGCCCCTCCTGTACCTTTTGGCTTTGCCTCAAGCAGCCAGGCCAGCGTGCTGGAGGGCTAGAGTATGAGGAGCAGAGCTGACACAGTCAATGCCATCCAGACCAGGAGACAGGCAGTCAACTCCCAGATGAGACCTGCAGTGCCTACTAGCAACTGGCCCTGGCCCCTGAGTCCTGTGTGCTGCTTTTACATAGCACCTATTGGTGACGGGTGACCAATAGGGTCATAGTTCCTTCCCCCAGAGTGTGCATACTAGCTTTGCATTATGTTTAGCTGCCAGCCATGCAGGGGACTATGAGCTTCCTGGAGAGAGTACATCTTACTGTTCTTGAATCTGCAATACTCAACCTTATGCCTGGGGAAGGGAGAGTGATGTTATCTCTGTTTTTCTTTGGAACCTGGACACTGGCTATGTTTCCTTTATAGTTCAAGGGTGCTTTATGTGTCTTTAAGAGAAAAATGTCTATAGAACTCTGGCAGGAGTTCTAGTTCCCACCAAGACAAGCACTCAGAATAAAAAGCTCCCGAAATAAATGTGGAGAGTCAGGCCAACATGGTATCGTGGATAACAGGGCCAAGCTTGAAGCCTCTCCATGTTTGTTAATGGCAGGAGGGCTGGACTGTGTAAGATGCAGCAACCCGGCTGCTCCCTGTAAGGAGCTGGCTGGAGTGAGGTCAGACCCCTCATCTCACCTCTGGGCCTTGTCTGGTCCCTCAGGTCTGGTCTCCACTACTGAAATCAGATCCGCAGCCATCTGGTGCAGGGTGTCGATGGCAGTGTTGTGACTGGGGATGGATTACAGGAGGTAGTAGCCTTTTTGCTGTGGATATTGCTAAGGCAGCAGGCACTTTCTCACATACCACACATGCCTCAAATGAAAGTGTCCTGTCAGACTGATCCTTTCTCTTCCTCCAAGGGCTTGGGACACACAGACTTCTTTGACCACACCCGGGTGCTGTACACACCTGCCCTGAAGCTTCTCAGATCAGCTTGGCCAAGGTGCCACCTGACCTAGGGTGAAGTCATCTGCCTGGGCGCCAGAAGACCTAGCTGGAGGGTAAATGGCTCCCCTGGACCCCACTTGACGCATGAAGTCAAGTCTGCAATGATGTGGCCCTCAAGCAGCTGGGAGGTGTTCCAAAGGATTAAGTATATTACAATCTGCAGGGTGTTAAGAACAGTCCTGGCATGGAATGAGTGCTGAATACGTGTGTGTTAAATAAAACTTAGGAGAAAATAGCCCCAAACCTTCCTAGCTTGGTGCTGGGAGGGTCCCTAGAGCTCATTTGATCCAGAGTACTTCAAACCCTTTTTGGCCATAGAATCTTTTGTTGTTATTTTCCAAAGGAATCTTTACTTGGAGCTCCAAAAATGGAAAGAGAAAAATATAAAGTTCTCTGGCTGATGGTAAGGGAGGTGGGCTGAGACTTTGCAATCCACTCCTCAACTCCCTATATAGCAGGGACCCACTCTGATCTCATTCTGTGCCTTCAACAGAGAAGAGGAGACAGGTGAGTAGGATGGGGCTTGGATGACACCACACAGTGAACTGGACAGAAGGGGCTTTACCCAAGGGTCCTGACTCCCAGTCCTAGGTCACAAGGCTGATAAGGCAAGACCTCCAGATGCTCATGGGCACAGCTATGCCACTGTTGCTCTGGATCATTGCACAGCAGTCAGGAGCATTTGTTGGTGAAGTGCTGAGGCAAGAAGCTAAGGCCAGGCTGAGAACTCCCGTCGTGTCTGAACTAGCTTGTGACACTGTATGCCCCTTTGCCACACCACAGACTTCCTGTGCCACTTCAGAGGCACATATCCTATTGAGTGAACCCCAGTGTCACCAATAGCAGACGCTCAGGAAATACTACAAAAGGAAGGGCACTGATGCTGAGCTGCGTGCTGCCACGCACTTTCTGTTCTGAATCAACTCTTCATAATTCTTTTTTTTTTTTTTTTTTTTCGAGACAGGGTCTCCCTGTAGCCCTAGCTGGCCTGGAGCTCACTCTGTAGACCAGGCTGGCCTTGAACTCACAGAGATCCACCTGCCTCTGCCTCCCAAGTGCTAGGGTTAAAGGCATGCGACACCATGCCCCACTAACTCTTCATAATTCTTTTTCTTAAATATTTTTTTAAATTTTATTTATTTTTGTATGTGTATGAATGTACTGTCTGCATGTAGGTCTGTGCACCCATGTCGTGCAATGCCTCGGAGGTCAGAAGAGGGCGTCGGATTCCCCTGGAACTGGAGTTAAAGACGGTTCTCAGCCACCATTTGGATGCTGGGGATCTAACCTGGGTCCTCTGCAAGAGTGGTCGGTGCTCTCAACTGCTAGGCCATCTCTCCAGCCCCACTTTTCATAATTCTTAAGGAAGTTGTTACCCAGTCATTTTCTAAGCAGATTAATTACTTAATCTTTATAGCAGCTCTGAGGTGAGACTAAAGTGAAAAGCCCACAGCAGGGAGACAAGGCTGGAGATGTGATGTGAGAGCACATGTTCCCAGCCTTAGA
The DNA here is from genome assembly GCA_009823505.1 of Rhizomys pruinosus. NCBI lineage: Eukaryota > Metazoa > Chordata > Mammalia > Rodentia > Spalacidae > Rhizomys > Rhizomys pruinosus. The sequence continues at coordinate 835,791 of VZQC01010985.1, read as the reverse complement.
ACCAATCCTTTTAGCTACTCATGGCTCACAGGCTGTCTCTCTGTGTACAGATGGGACACAAAAGAAGAGAGAATGTTGGGCCACATGGCAGGTAAGAGGTAGTGGGGTTGCAGTTCTCGCACCAGGAGTTCTGGCTCCACACAGGTTCCCTCTTTGAGAGCACTCTTGGTGATTCCAACAAGCAGAAGGAAGTTACACACATTATTCATTATTCATTAGTTCCTTCATTCCTTTATTCGTCATACTTGGCTTTCAGCAGCTTCTCAGCGGGGACCTGAGTGTGGTGGAGTAGTATGAGTTTGTTTCCAAGTACATGGAACTTATGGAGGAGGCAGACATGCCACTGACCTTCACGCCAGGGTGACGGAGGTTTAGAACGAAGTGCCACCCTACATTTGCCTCCTGCTCTGCCTCGCCTCCAAGAATTCCTCAGGCCTCTGTGCATCCTACTTTCAGCTACCTTAGAACAACAAATCTTCCTTGCATGGAGCCTCGGTGGCCCACTCTAGGATAATGTTTACGATAAGGCTGTGACATGGAATAACAAACACGGGGCCAAGAGTAAAAGGGGCTCACCTCTCCTGGATAGCTGTGTGGAGTCTTGGCCACCAGAAGCCCTCATCCCCAAGAGCCCCTGTGTATCCCCCACTGACCCCCCCCAACACCAGGCTCATTGGGCACAAGGTACCCTGAGGCGTCTGCTGAGTACAGGCCTGAAATCTAAATAGGTCTTCAAACACAGGGTTAGGATGGAGAGAGGCAGGCGCCAGGAGGCTGGAGACAGGTTTATTGTTGCAGAGGAGTCTAGTAAACAGTCCTAGATGGGCTGGAATGCTAGACTTGAGGCCTGTGCTCACTTGGTGGCCCAAGTCACTTGAAGGGAAGGTTTGGACCCAAGTCTCTTGGGTCCGACTTGGCTCTTGGGCTAGGGGCTGGAGGTAAGGGAAATGACAGTAAGGTTCCAAGCCACTTGGTAATGCTCACTGAGTACCTCTTAGGTGCTGGGCTGTCAGGTGAGACAACACAGATAAAAGTCTTCCTCTCACACAGTGTGCCTGCCGGGGATAGACAGAATTAACACTGTAATCAGTAAAATATTAACACACAGCATAGTAGAGACACTGCGCTGATCCTCCTGAATCAAAAGTGAAGCTGCCTCCTAGCCACTCCGGTCCTCGTGCCTCAGTGCCCACAGCCAAAGGCTGCAGTGCCAGTGTGGTGGGGGGCAGGCCCTAAACAATGCTTTCCCTGAATGGGAGGTGCGGGAGAGTGTGTAGAACACAGATCTTTTAGGTGACTTGGTCCCTCGTGCCCTGTGATTAGAGTCAGTGGCAGTTGCGAGCACTTGGGTTTAGGAAGATCTCTGAATGAATCTTAGTAATAATAATATAATCATAATACAGTTTTAGGTTCCCAGTCAGGCTCAGAAGGTTGGCCAGCTGAGGTTCTTGCTGGAGCAAAGGGGGTGTAGAATGGGCAGTAGAAGTGGAAGGAAGGGCTGAGGATCACTATGTTTGGTCAGTAATACATTTTTTGAGACAGTCTCATATAGCCCAGGCTAATCTTGAACTCAGTATGTGGCCAAGAATGAACTTGAACATTTTATTTTTCTGTCTCCACTTCCTACATGCTGGCAGTACAGGCATGTGTCACTACACCTGGTTTATGAGGTGCTGATGATTGAATCTAGGACTTTGAGCATTGTAGGCAGGTATCTCCAGCACTGAATATGTTTGTTTTGTGTGCGAGGGTAAGTGTGGGTATATGTCTGAGGGTGTTTATCACAATTATCTTTGTGATAAATGATCTTCCTCAGCCTTTTACCCCTGGAACTGGAGTTACAGATGGCTGTTAGCTGCTATGTAGGTTCCAGGAACCAATTCCAGGTGCACTGCAAGAGAGCAAGTGCTCTTAACTGCGGAGCTACCTCTCCTGTGCCAAGCATTGTTAACTTTACAGCACACTATTTAAATATAGGATGTCAAGGGGAGAATAAGTAGCTCAGTATCCTCTTCTGAGGAAGGCCTACTGCATTTTTAGATGCACACAAGGCAGCTATTCTGGGCCAGGCAGAGCTACAAGCGTGGCCTATGGAAATGAGCAGCAGTATCGGGCTGACGAAGGGCAGAACTGTGCTGGTGAATTTTATGTCAAATGCACTGGGTCATGAACCTGGATACTTGGCCAAAACTTTTCTATATGCTTTTATAAAGATATTATTTTTGGGCAGGACTGATTTTTTTTTAACTCAGGAAACTTTGAGGAACTTTATTCTCCACAGTGTGGATGAGACTCATTCAGTGAACTGATGGTTTTACGGAAAAGATATGACTCCTTTGATGAAGGGAACAGACTGCCTTTGAACCTGAACTTCTATGTTAACTCTTCCCTGGATTTCTAGTCTGGTGACCCATCCTGAAGATTTTGGATTTGCCATCTTCCATATGTTTGAAAAAATTCCTTGAAGCAAGTATCCTCCACTATTTCTCTGTACCTCTATCTTACTCTTTCTATATACAAACACACACACATGCATACCACACAGAGAGAAAGAGAGAGAGAAAGAGAGAGAGAGGGAGGGACAGATTGACAAAAATAGAGTGAGAGTCATGTACCATATCAATGTACCATGTTGTAATATTTTGGTGAGTGATGAACTAAGTTCATATGTATGAACAACCCTCATGTGCTGGATAGCTTTAGTGTCAACTTGACACACCTGGGTTGAGGGAGCCTCAATTGGGGAATTGGCTCCATTGGATTGGCCTGTGGCCATGTCTGGAGTATTGTCTTGATTGTCAGGCAATGTGGGAGGGCCCAGTGCACAATGAGTAGTGCCACCCTGGGCAGTTTGATGTGTACCGTATAAGAAGGCAGGCTGGGCATGAGCCAGGGGAGCAAGCCAGTCAACAGCATTCCTCCATGGCTTGTGCTTCAGCTCCTGCCTCCAGGTTCCTGCCCTGAGTTCCCGCCTTGGGCTCCCTGAGTGATGAACTGTGACCCAGGAGATGTAAGCTGAATAAACCCTTTCCTCCCCAAGTTGGTGTCGGTCAGAGTGTTTTGTCACAGCAATGGAAGACAAACTAGAACACCTCATAAGATTAAAGTGGAGCCAAATATCTATTGCCTAGTATTTTATTATACATTTTCTATATTTACATGCATGAATCTTTGCATTATGTTATAGTGCCTATAGTTTTCAGTATAATGAGTAGGAAGTTCTGCAGCTTTGTTGCTAGGGACATCAGCTAGCCTGGAGGAGGCTGGGCTTCCAAGCTGTTTGTGTGCACACTATGATGTGGGCATAATGACAGGTTGACCTAATGCCCATTTCTCAGAACGTATTCCCATTTTTATTTATTCATTTTTTAATTTATTATTTAGTTATTTATTTTTAATATATATTTTGTACAAGATTATCAAATCTAGACCCGTGTCCCCCTCATCCCCGCACCCCACCAGAGCTCATGCATTCTGCCAAACATGCTTTTCATCTCTTTCTCAGTCTTTCTCGATATTCTCCATGTGGAAGTTGACTGTTTTGAGCAGAAGTTCACTGTTTCAGTCAGCTCTTTGATGTGGTCCTTTCTGTTGTTGTTGTTGTTGTTTCCAACATGTATCACTCCTAACTGCTTGGACAAAAGCTCAAGGGGCTGTGCACAAGAAATACTTACAACTAGGTAATTGGCATTAGCATCCACAGATGAGGGATACTATTCATCTTTTGTTTTTCTGGGACCGTGTTACTTCACTCAGCATGATGTCCTCTAGCTCCAGCCATTTTCCTGCAAAGCTCGTGATGTCGTCTTTCTTTACTGCTGCATAGAACTCCATTGTGTAGATGTACCACATACTCTCTATCCACTAGTCAGTTGAGGGGCATTTGGGTTGGTTCCAGCTCCTTGCTATTGTGAAGAGAGCTGAAATAAACACGGCCGTGCATGTATCTCTGCAGTGGGGTGAGTCTTGGGGGTACATGCCTAGGAGTGGTATGGCTGGGTCAGGTGCATATTCCCATTTTTAAATGATAGGGCTGCACATACAGCTGTATGTGAGCAAGTGCACATACATACATTCTACTGGTCTGTCTTTGTAGACAACAAAAATGGTAGGTGTGCTATGAAAAATCAATTAGGAAAGGAAGCAGGAGTGTTGAGGGAAGGGACACCAGTGGTGCAAAGGCCCTGTGGATTTGATGAGGCAGAGGCCAGGATAGGTAGAGCTGAACAAGCAAGGAAAGTGATGGGACATGTGGCTAGAGTCAATAAGTGTGCCAGATGACACAGACAATGGCAGAGACATTGGGAAACCACCTCATACCATAGTCCTTCCAGATGAAGAAACCAAGGAAACCTAGGGTGGTGAAGTTACTTTCTCAAGATCGCTCATTGGAGAAGTAGGTCTGGGGTTCAAATCGAGACCCAGATGGCAGGTTCTGTGGTCCGTCTGCTCTTCCCATGCTCCACCCCACAAGGCATTTCCATGTACCTCTTAGTAGGACAGACATAAATAGGCAGCTGGGGCCAGTCTGCGAGGCCTGGATTCTCAGTGGTCAACTGGAAAGTAAGTGTGTGTGTGTGTGTGTGTGTGTGTGTGTGTGCTGGGTGATGACATTTTGGTTATGATAATCAGATAAGGCACAAGCAGACATTTGAAAAAGGGTGTGAAGGTGATAAAGGAGCAGGCCTGTGGAGATATGAAAGCTCATTAGAGCAAGTGTATAGGCCCGAGGCAGGTCTGGAGGAGGGGCAGTGAGGAACAGGAAACCCACAGTGATTAGAAGAGACAGTGAGGAACAGGAAACCCACAGTGATTAGAAGAGACAGTGAGGAACAGGAAACCCACAGTGATTAGAAGAGACAGTGATTGGAGATCCTTCAATGATGCTGACATTCAAAGATGTAGACAAAGGAGTAGTAATGGTGGTGATCTTTACTAACCCTAACCCTTCAGGACTGGAATGCACAGGCACCACAGGCTCTAAGCAGGCTGGGAGAAGGAGCCCACATCCCAAGTTCTTTCCTCTTCCACAAGCAGTCTGCCAGGACCTTCTGCTGAAATCAGGATGGGCCTCTGGTATTATCTGGTCAGCCCAGGACTAGTAGAAGAGGTGAAGTGTGAGGAGGGTGGTGGGGTGGGGCCTCTCAGCAGGGGAGTGCTGCGTATCTATACTGGTCACAGGATGGAGGAGGCAGGGCTGAAGGAGGGTTCATCCTGAAGGATAGGAGGGTCTGCTTGTCTCCCCATTCCCAGTCTGTGAAGAGAATCATGGGCTCAGTTTGGTTCTTGTGGTGGCCATAGCCTCCTCCAGCCTGCAGCAGGGCCTGGCTGTGCCCTTTCCTTCTGCTCTTGGAGGGCTTAGTTGCTCTAGCCATGGACCATCTTAGAGCTCCTGGGGCTCCTCTCCTCCTCTGTCCTTCAGGTAGAGGCAGGAGATGGCTATAAACCTAGAGCTCCCCATGTGAATAGAGCTGCACCTGCTACACAGGAGGCTGTTGAGTAAGAGAGTCCAGGGAAGGGGTCCGTGTGAACCTTGTGGCAGGAAGGACATCCTTCATTTTCAGTTTTGACCAAGGGAAGGAAAAGAGAGATCTGACACCTTAGTTGTGGTGTTACAGACCAGGCCAGCTGGGAGGCCCTTGTCCCGAGATGGGAGGCAAGGCGTGGGCAGAGCTCTTAGCTCCAGAGACCCTGATACAGGAGCTGACATCTTTGGCCACAATAGCCACCCCTTCAAACAGCCCACGGCTCCTGGCACCCTGGGGACTCCTAGGCTCCTTTGTCCTTTGTAACTGATGATGGTATTACTGATCCCACTTTATAGACAGAGAGCATAAGGGAAAGAAGTGGCACCTATGTTTCTTGATGTGGCCTCTGTATGGTGCTGTGGCACTACCCCTTCAAACTGTCACTCTCCCCCTGATACTGCTTCTGCTGTCAACCTCTATGTGTGTCCCCAGAAGCCACCTCTGAACCTCTAAACCCATTATCTCTGGACCTGAGGAAGAGGGAATTAGATGCCTTCAAAAGTCCCAGGGAAGCATCTGACCCTAACCCTCAGTTACAGAGCTAGATAGAGATAGAAACCAGAGTGTCTGGGGCCTTCCTGACCCAATCCTGATAGTCTGGGCATGGAGGTAGGTATCAGTGCATTGAACTGACATGAGAAAAGATCAAGTAGAGGGCAGAAGGTGTGGAAGTGCAAGGTGTGTAAGGGAGGTGCCAGAGTGGGTGTGGAAGGACGGGGAGGGCACACGGTCCTCCATCTCATGTCTGCTTTCTCCATGGCTTTCTCCAATCCATCTTCAGAGAGTGTGCAGATCCCAGCAGAGCTGGGTTGGATGGAGAACGAGAAGGGCACTGAGTAAGATGGACAGAAACCAGTTTCCATGGGAGGTGACGGGTGGGCGGCCACTATCACCTTCATCTTTATTTTTGTTTTTGAGCGGCTACATTCATGGGCTCTCTAAGCAAGCCATGTGTACTTCTGCTGCGGCCTGGCCTCAGACCTGCCCTGCTGACACAGCTGCCTGGACATCAAAAGGCAAGATTCCATGTTCATTTGTAAAATCAGTATGGAATTCCTAGAGGGCTGGTCTAATTCCTCTGGTCTGACCACACAGCAATTACCCATTTACAGAAGAGAGAGAGGGGCCTCACAGACTCTCCAGCCATGTGAGGACCTCTGTTCTCCTCACATATGAGCAGTGGTCGGGGAGGGCTGGATTGGAGTGGACACCTGTTGGGGAGCCAGCCATGGGAGGACCTGGCCGTGATCATACAGCACATAGACAAATGGTAATAGCCTCTTCATTTGCCTGCTCAGCCACCATCAACAAATGCTTCTGAGACAAGCATCAGCCAACAGGGCAGGGCTCTGACTGGCTTCAGACCTGGCCGAGTTGTGGGAGGCTTTGTTCTGGTTGCTTCTGTATGTGTTTTGAGAAAGTGGGACAAGCCCTGCTCTGCTCTGGGCCTCAGCTTACCCATCTGTCATCTGGGGAAGATAGCATTATTTCCGCCTGTTTGAGACCAACATAGAATCTCATGGAACCCTTGCTACCCTTCCTCAGGACATTCGCACACACAAACACACACACGGTTGTGTGTGTGGAGGATCTTGTTAGAGTGGGCTAGGGATTCTAAGGAAGGGCCAGAGCTCAGCAAATGAGGACTATATTCCTGTTCTCTCTTCAGTGTTATGCTGTGCTACCTGCTGGGGTGATGGACCAAATCGGAACCAGGTTTTGTGTTTGTATGTGTGTGGAGTAGGGGGAGGAGTCACGGGGAGGACTTGCTGTGAGACCATGCTAGAGTCCTTGAGCCAGGGTCAAGGGGTGCACAGGGTGCTGTGGGAGCCCAACAAAGCAGCAGGGACCACAAACGGGGGACTCTCAAGGGTAGTGACTGCAATGGTGCCCTGTGGAAACATGCATGTATTTGCTATACTGAAAAGAAAGAAAAGGAATTTCAGGGGCTGCAGCTGAACAAGGAGGCCTTTGCTTCATGGTCTCTGTCAGTGCTGAGTAGCTGTGGGAGAGGAGAGGGGCCGGGTGGACCTGCAGCTTCACAACCAGGCCAACAGCTGCCGTGGGCTGGAGGGTAGCACAAAGGAGGAGGGAACAGGATGGACCTGAAGTTAGGGACAGGAGGCAGGGGGTAAGGGGCAGGGGCAGACACAAACCTCAGGTTTTATCAGGTGGGCAATGGGGTACTCTGAAGTCATGGAGCAGGAATACCAGCCAGCACCTAGATTTAGAAACCTGCCTTTGTAGCTATCTGGAAAAAAGACTCAAGGGTAGCCGGACGGGTAGCAAATAGTCTCAGCCCTAGGGCCAGATGAGGCAAGGAGGGCCCAGGGTTTGGAGATGCACAGGACGTTTGTGGCAGGTGAGAACTCTGGACGCTTCCTGGTGTTAGTGTCTACAGCATTCTGGGTCAAGGCTTTGCGGCTCTGTCATGGCTTAGTTCTGACCCACTCTGAGGATGGGCTCCCTCCGCTCCACTTTCAAATTCTAACCCTTGGGGCAGCAGCTGGGCAGGGAACAGGAGGGGCAGCCCCAGAGTGGTAAGAAGGACAGAAGGGTTTGTGGGGCAGCACGAAGTCCTGTGTGCTGACTGCCAAGGACAGTACAGCCTTTCCAGGGAGCATCAAAGGAGACAGCTGCATAGAGCCCGGCCTTGGACAAAACTGCAAACCAGTTCCGATTGATAAGTTTTTGCCTGTTTCAAATTACAGGACACAGTCCCTAGCAGTAGACTGGGGTATTGGAGACCAGAACTGCCCAGAGACAGATGACGAAGAGCCTGAGTCACCCTCACAACACAGAGGATACTGAGCCCAGAGAGGGTAGGAAGGTGCCCAAGGCCACACAGCATCCCCATGGCTGCAGACAGTCAGGCATCTGCTTCACTTGTTCTCCTGAGACAAAGAATGTGAAATTGAAATCTGAGCCTCAGACTTGGTGAGCAAATGCAGGGAAGGGGAACTCATTTTGAATGAGCAGGATGGGTGCTGCTTGTCGATGGGGTCTGACTAGAAGAGTGGCTGAGCCTGCTTTGAGGGGTGCACAGAGACACTCCCCAAGAGCTGCTTGCGAGGCCCATGCTCTTCCAGAATCCACCATGCACAGACTGCCTACCTTTTCAGCTCCTGGCCAGAATCTTCTTACGGGGCCTCTGGTCCTTGCTGGATTCCCACGGTCCTGTTTAAACCAGTCACAGAGCCCTGCCAATGTTGCTCCCAACCTGCCCCCAGCTCATGCCTCCCTCCTGTCCCAACAAGAATCATACTCGCTCTCTCTAAAAAGGCCACTAGAGACCTCTGCTCCAGCCTGGGGACTCATTTTTTCCTGGGCTCTTGCAGTCAGAAGGCTCGGGCACAGGGTGGAGCTTCTGTCTGCCCTGAGATGATGAGGTCTCTGAGTGACACGTAATAATGTATTTGCTGTGTGTGCCTGAGTGTGCAAGAGAGACAGAGATCAGGAGACAAGGTAGTATCTGTGCTATCCCAGCAACGAAAAGGCCTACTGATGGACATGGTCAAACAGCCTATGATCCTAGCCAGTGTGGTGGAAGAGTCCGGTGGAAGACTAAGGCAGCGCAGTGTGCTTTCCAACACCAAGACGCCTCTCTATTCATCTCTATTACACAGTCTCATGCTAGCTGGTCAGGCTCTGTCACCCCGCTCTCATGCTAGCTGGTCAGGCTCTGTCACCCCGCTCTGTGTGCTTGTGCCTTCAGACTCGTCCTTCCACTCCCTTATGGTGCGTCTCCTGGCTGCTGGAGCATTGCACACTGTACCCTTGGGTCCTGGTACCCTGAGCATCCCTTAGCTGACATGAGTTGGCTGTGGATGCTGTGATCTGTGAACACTTTAAATGGGAGCATGGCGCGGCTCTAGGATCAGAGTGGCTCTGGCTCCAAGATACGGCCTCCCTGCAGTCCTCAGCAGGGCCCCACTTCTCTCCCCAGACTCCCCTCAGTCCTTGTTGTGTGAGTTCGGCTATTTTACTGCCTTCCTGTGTTGGTTTATGGGGTTTTGTTTGTTGGGGGTGTGCTATTTCTTCCCCACCTTAGGACTTTGCTGGAGCAGGTATGCCTTTCCCGTCCTGCCCCACTTGGCTCCACAGACTTCTATTCATATTGCAGCTGGTGTCCAGGTACCATCCCTTGAAAAATCCCTTCCTGGTCCTTAGATCAGTTCAGGGTCCCTTCAAAGTTTCCTCTTTCCTCTCTCTTCTGAGCACTCTTAATATTTTGTCTTCATCCATGCATGTGGTTAATTTTTGTTTAATGCCTGATTTTGATAATGTTACCGAGTACCAATGATTGTTTATTTGTTCTATGCCAGCGCAAAGTTCCTCGCAAAGTTCCTCCCAAGTCTTACTTCAACAACTGTGAGACCGTCCTCATCCTTATTCTCTTCATACAGGTGAGGCAAAGGAGAAAGAGTAATTAAGTAACTAGTTTGAGGTCACACAGCAAAGGCAGACAATGAAGAATAACATTCTGCCATATGCCAAGCAGGCCTTGTCACTATCCTTGTAGCTGTGACAAGCGTAGGGACCGAGTCCACCTGATTCATTTTCCGCATCCCTGGTACCTAGGACGGGGTGCTCCTTGCAGTCACCCACTGGAAGGAAGCAAGGGATGGAGGACAGAGGTGAATGGGCAGGAAGGATGTGCAGCCAGCTCTGCAGGAGTGGCCTTTAGAGGCTGTGTCCTCCCCGCTCTGGCACAAAACTAGAAAGTGTGTTTTTCGAAGGGGCTGGAGGAGGGCATGCTGGGAGCCCAGAGGTGCAGAGCCAGGAAGCAACCTGCGGGCGATTGAGGAGCCCTGGGACTAAGGGGACTCAGAAATGGCTCCATCCAGGGGTTCACACTGTGGAACTTCTTGCCAAGGTGCACATAACTTCCCCACGCATGGCCCCTGGCACACTGCCTCTAGTGCAGGGAGAGTGGCTGTCAGTGCAGTGCCCGGGAGCACTGCAGGGAGGCTGTATCTTGGAGCCAGAGCCACTCTGATCCTAGAGCCGCGCTGTTTGCTTCTGAGCCAATCTTTTTACCTCGAAGTGAATTATCTACTCACCAGATCACGAGCTCCACAGCCATATCGTTCAGAAGTCATGCGTAAAAAGGATGCTTCAATCATGGGTTACACAAAGAGAGGTGCAAGTGGTCATACAGGTGTGGCATTATGTACTCCAAGAAGCCTAGTGAGATCCGACAGCCACTATAGGGAATAGGCTAAGGTATGGAGTCATGAAAGGGGACACCAAAGCCACATCACGACGGGCGGTGCCACACAGACGACTGACCCAGCTAGACAGAGAGCTGTGGTAATGAGAGAATGAACTAGAGGAGCGGACGTTCTGCCTCGAGAGTGTGGAATAAGCCTACACTAACGCTGCTGACACTCTAGGCAGCAATTAATGAATGTTTTGAGAAATATCTCTTACCGAGAGAACGCCTTAAAAGATAAATCATTACCGGACTCTTCCCAAACCACACTCGGCTAGGATAATTAGGTGCTCTCGTTTGACCATAGTCCATACGCCTTCTGATGGCTCCTAGGGTCTTTATGCTGTTGCCCTTGCATACTAGGGAAAGTGCACAGATACTAGTTCCACTTTAAGGCTCTTTGATCGAGGAATAATCAGCTATGGCTCCCGCAGGATCTGTTTCCTCATATGTCGATAGCAGTTAGCTGTACCCTTCCTATGGTCTCTTCTATGTCGACAGAACAATCACTAGCTAGGAAGAGAAGCCTAAAGGAGCACAACAGTACAAGGAATCCTCTTAGGTAACTACTATCAATTGAGGGAGTGCAAACAAGCAAACATTATTCAGTGTCAATCTCCAAATACCAGACAAGAGAGACAGTCAAGGGCTTTGAACGTCATAAGCCCTGAAGAAAGGCTAATAGTCATCATCACTTAGGTTCGTCAATAGTCACAGAGTGGGGTACAGCTAGCCACCACCTGAATCCCACGAAGTACACTGCTAAGATGCCTTCTTGACTGAGCACCAAGAGACCCAGAGAACAAAAATGACGCTCACCTCAGGTTGCGGAGCAAGAGGTCTCACTAGTGGTCTTTATTAATGAGCCAAGAGAGTCCCGTGACACAGGTATAAGATTCTTACGGTTGGGGCACAAGGGCTGGAATACAATGGAGTGGAGGTGCATAGTTGCTGGGGGTGCAAGGTATGAATTAGTAGGAGCCAACATTGCAGGAGCTCCTGTGACTGTTTAAAGGATTGGATTGGGAACAGACCAAGCAGTGGGAATCCAGCAAGGACCAGAGGCCCCGTAAGAAGATTCTGGCCAGGAGCTGAAAAGGTAGGCAGTCTGTGCATGGTGGATTCTGGAAGAGCATGGGCCTCGCAAGCAGCTCTTGGGGAGTGTCTCTGTGCACCCCTCAAAGCAGGCTCAGCCACTCTTCTAGTCAGACCCCATCGACAAGCAGCACCCATCCTGCTCATTCAAAATGAGTTCCCCTTCCCTGCATTTGCTCACCAAGTCTGAGGCTCAGATTTCAATTTCACAATTCTTTTGTCTCAGGAAGAAGCCAAGTGAGCATGATCGCTGACTGTCCTGCAAAGCCATGGGGAAACGCTGCCCCCTGAGTATGCGCCTCATGCTTTGGGACCCACACTTCCTCCACTCCTGGTTCCATCTCATCTGGCTCAGTAATCCTAAATCTGTGGCCGTTCGATGAGGGTCGACGCATATGCTCATTCAGATCATCTGTCTCAGAAGGGCAGACTTAATATCTAGAAAGATCTCTCTCATGATCATCGCCAACACCATCCAGATGCGTACACATACTCGATATAATGGTTTCGGCTTGATTTGGAGCAGGTCACGACAGTAAGTCTCCGTGAAGCAAACAGCAGTGGCAGATTAACTCAGTACTCTCGCTGAGACTGATTTGTCAATGGATGTTGTCTCACATTCGTGCAGGTGCACTATGCACGTTGAATACCTTACCTATTGTGTAACTGACTCTCCCGCTGTGTAGAGTGCTGTACATCGCTAGTTGGCCAGTCAAGCAGCAACGAGCGAGGACTGATACGAGGGTCGAGCCCTTAATCATGAACCTTCTTCTGCTCTTCGCACGTATACACTCATATCGCATCCGGGGCCGCTGCCGCGCCTAGACTTCAGCTAACTGCTCGCAGCTGCACTCTGCACGCACCAAGTTGGTGTTATGATGTTGAGAAGTGGGATGCGGGGGAGCGCCATACACTCTCAAGTACTGGGTCACGGCAGGCACCTAAGTGTCCGACTTAGATCCAGAAGACCAGCCCACGACTATGCACCTTGTAACCCCTCCCTAAGAATTTTGACACACTAGTCATCACACATGTAATACGCATCCGGTCAGGGACAAGCTCAGAATCTTCTACACCCTGCCACCAAAACCGTTGCCCTCTGTGCATTGGTTCCCCTACACACACCAAGCCCCTGTGGTGGCCTTGCTGCCTCCTCCCCTTAAGACTGAGCCGTCCACTCTCCCTAGCTCTCAACGGATTATGCGTGAGACTGACAGATTCTTCTGCTTAGACCGCGTTTGGACACACGCTGGATACCGCTGGCTACTGCGCGGTTGTACCGATGTCACTTTTTTCCAAGAATAGCATGCAATTAAATATGCGCCATTTAGGAAACTTTAGCTAAATCAGGTGCTGGGCTGGTATTCCTTGACCGCCTATGAGTAGCTGGTGGACTCATGACTGCTTAGACGTCTACCCCTGTACCATGATCGACACGCCCTTTATGGGACACAAGCACTGATCCAGAGAGGAGCCTGGAGGTTTACTTGTGTCTGCTTCAAGCGCATGCAGCCAGTGGCTCCGTTAGCCTCAAATGATTACCCCATGGCCCGGCCTTAGGCTATTGGTCCCGTCAAGTCCAGTGTCATCAGCCTGGCAGCTATGCCCCCACTAATCCTCATCTCCCTCTCAACTAGTAGCATGAAGTCCTCTCCCTTTTCACACAGCTCCAGCCGTTCGTATGGTGTGGTATTGCGCGACTATATCTGTGGTTGTTAGTTATATCGCTTTTGCAGAGCGTCTCACGCCGAGCCCTTATCACTCCATCCTTCACCACAGCTACTCAGCTATAAAGAGATCCATGAAAGTCTAAAAGGCCTCCTTGATTGTCAACTGCATAGAGCCCCTTGATATATTCCTTTTTCTTTCTTTTCCAGTAAATAACAAAATACATTGCAAATCTTTCCACAGGCACCAATTGCAGTAACCTAACCAACAAGCTTTAGAGCGTCTCCCCGTTTGTTGGTCTCTGGCTGCGCTTTTGTTGGTTCTCCACAGGTCTAGCGGCTTCTTAAGTGCACCCTTGACCTGGCCTCAAGGAATCTAGCATGTCCTCACAGAATTCCCTTGCACTCCCTCTGTGAATACTCCATTCCCCCTATTCCAACAATCAATGACAGACACACAAAAACCTGGTTCCTGATTTGTCCATCCACATACCAGCCATGGTCAGCATCAGCATAACACTGAAGAGAGAACAGGAATATAGTCCCTCATTTGCTGAGCTCTGCGCCCTTCCTTAGAAATCCCTGCCACTCTAAACAAGATCCTCCACATACACAACCGGTGTGTGTTTGTGTGTGCGAATGTCCTGAGGAAGGGTAGCAAGGGTTCCATGAGATTCTATGTTGGTCTCAAACAGGCGGAAATATGCTTCTTCCCCAGATGACAAGATGGGTAAAAGTCTGAGGCCCAGAGCAGAGCGGGCTTGTGCCCATTTCTCAAAACACATAACAGAAGAACAGAACAAAGCTCCCACAACTCGGCAGGTTTCTGAAGCCAGTCAGAGCCCTGCCCTGTTGGCTGATGCTTGTCTCAGAAAGCATTTGTTGATGGTGGCTGCAGTCAGTGCAAATCCCGAAAGAGGCTAATATACATTCGATCTATGTGCGTGTATGATCCAGGCCAGTCCTCCCATGGCTGGCTCCCCAACAGGTGTCCACTCCAATCCAGCCCTCCCCGACCACTGCTCATATGTGAGGAGAACAGAGGTCCTCACATGGCTGGAGAGTCTGTGAGGCCCCTCTCTCTCTTCTGTAAATGGGTAATTGCTGTGTGGTCAGACCAGAGGAATTAGACCAGCCCTCTAGGAATTCCATACTGATTTTACAAATGAACATGGAATCTTGCCTTTTGATGTCCAGGCAGCTGTGTCAGCAGGGCAGGTCTGAGGCCAGGCCGCAGCAGAAGTACACATGGCTTGCTTAGAGAGCCCACGAATGTTTAGCCGCTCAAAAACAAAATAAAGATGAAGGTGATAGTGGCCGCCCTTACCGTCACCTCGCTTGAATCAGGGGGGGGGGCGGGGGGGGGGGGTGGAGAGGGAGGGGGAGCGGGGGAGGGGGGAGGGGGAGGGGGTGGGGGGGGTGTTTCTGTCCATGCTTACTCGAGGTGCCCTCCTCCGTTCTCCATCCATACCCAGCTCTGCTGGGATCTGCACATCTCTCTGAAAGTGGACTTGGAGGAAGACAGCGCCATGGGGAGAGAAAGACCTATGCGGATGGAGGGACCTGTGTGCCCTCTACCCGTCCTTCGCACCTACCCCACTCTGGCACCTCCCTTACCAGCACTTGGACATCCACACCTGTCTGCCCTCTACTTATCTTTTCATCATGGTCAGCGTTCTAATTGCATGAGTACCTACCTCCATGCCCAGACTATCAGGATTTGGGCAGGAAGCGCCCCCGACCTCTGGTTTCTAATCTCTTACTAGCTCTGTCACTGCAGGGTTAGGGTCAGATGCCTTCCCTGGGACTTGTTGAAGGCATCTTAATTCCCTCTTCCTCAGGTCCAGAGATAATGGGTTTAGAGGTTCAGAGGTGGCTTCTGGGGACACACATAGAGGTTGACAGCAGAAGCAGTATCAGGGGGAGGTGACAGTTGAGGTCAGATGCAACAACAACAAGCACCGCAGTAACAGTGCAGCAGGCGACATCAAGACTCATAGGCTGCCAAGCGTTTACGCTATCATGCCATCAGGTAACTCTTTCATCACTTCTTCATATGCCTTGGCTACCGGTGTCTATAGAAGTGGTGATTAGTAAATAACATCATGTTCAAAGGACTAAAGGAGACCCTGAAAGCCGGTAAATCTTCCCCAAGAAGCGAGACCAAAAGTATGATCGTTGTGCCTGTTAATTTGATTAAGTCAGGTTGTGTGTCATATATTGAGGTGCCCAGATAGTCAGTCTTCCTGACAGGTCGTATCTTTTGAACTGCGCTAAGTAGCCTTCTGCCCAGTCCTTGCCTCCCCATCTCGGGACAGCGCAGGTCGCCGCACTCCCTAGCGTGCCTTGAGTGGACATGGTAGACAACCACAACTAAGCTGTTCAATCCGTCTTTTCCTTTACTCCTGGTCAAAAACTGAATAGATGAAGGAATGTCTCCGGGCCACGACATAGGAATTCACGCACACAGGACCCGCTTCCTCCTTATGGAGGAGTCTACATTTGACGTACTTACAATCCAGCCTCCGGTAAAATGGCACACAAAGTTGCATCTCGAACTCTCACTCATCAACATGGTGAAGCTCATACGAGCGTTAAAATTAGTAAGGAGCTCAGCTCTCCTCTGGCCTGAGAGAGCGAGCTTGACGTAAGTTAGGAAGAGGAGCCTCTCAGGAGCATCCGTTAAGAGTGGTCGCGCATGGTAGCGAGAATATAGTGTCCCTCCAAGCAGCAACGCGACAAAGGGACAAATTAGTAGCAGGTGGTCGGCACAAGGAGGAACACCCGGAGGGTTGGCGCAGACCCATGATCTCTAATTTGACATCCTGCTTGCACGGTCCTGCGACGGTGAAGGCTAGGCTAGGACACTTCCAACACAAGGCCCGAAACGGTGAGACTCTGATGCATTCGTCTCCTTCACAGACTGGGAAATGGAGGCAGACAACGCAGTAACCCGTCTGCCGGTCCTTATCCTCTCCAGGATGAATCCCTCTTTCAGGCTTCCTCGCCCTCTCATCGATTAACCCCTGATTATGTCACACTGAGTGATCGCAGGTGATGAGTGATCTGGACGATCAACGCTTACCGTGAGGCCAGCGGGCTCACAGATCGGCACAGAAGTAGGAAGCCGGGGAAGCACCACGCCAGAGGGGGCGACGTCTCATACAGCGGCGCCCTTACGTGCCATCTGGTCCAGGCTTGGTCCGTCGGAGACAGCGCCACATGTAGTCCCGCAGTACGGGGCTAGGACGGGGGCCACCGTACCACAACCCACCGAGCTCGCCACACCGATACGACCCATCAACCTGTGCGTACATTGCTTCAGCCAGGGGGATTCGGACGGATTCAACTTCTTGTTCTGTGCATCTACTAGGATACCTGGGCTGCACCATCGATGGAATGGATATGGACCCAAGGCGCCGATCTTCGTGATTTGGCATCTGCGAGACAGAAATCGAAGTACCTCGGCAGAACTGCTTGTAGGAAAGAAGGAAAGAAACTCTTGGATGGGTGGGAGACACACCTATATTTATTCCATTAACTGCCTATACGTCCCGGAGCCTGCTCTTAGGAGTCCTTCCACTGTGAGCAGATAGCTTGCTCCTGTGATGCGATTCCAGTCCTAAGAAGAAGGTCGGGTGGGATTGTACCAAAGCTTAAAAGATCGTTCAGCATTTCCAGAGGCAACCCTTGGCACACACCGGCAGGGATTAGGGTCCTCACTAGGGAATTGATATCAGCCCATTTGTTCGTGACTATTCGCTATGGTGATTAATGTCAGCGTCATTGAAAGCGATCTCCTCAATTCAACTGCCTTCTCTTCTGAACACATCACTGTGGGTTTCGACTGTCTCCTACGACTGTCTACTTCTTATCACTGTAGGGTTTCCCTGTATGCTTCCTCTACTGCTCTTCTAACTCCTGTGGGTTTCCTGTCGTTCCTCACTGTCTCTATGTCTAAAGAGTCTATCAATTCAAATAGATATATATCTTCTAAAACACTGTGGATTCACTGTTCCTCACTGTCTCTCTAATCACTGTGGCGTTTCCCTTGTTACTCACTGTGCCTCTCTAATAATGCAGTGAGAATTTCTCTGTCCCTCAGTGGCTTTCTTCTAATCGACCTGAGGATCGCTGGGCCATTTTTCCTGTTTCCTCACTGTAAATCTTTTAAATACTTGTAAGGGTTTCCTTGTTCCTTCACTGCCTCTTCCAATCACCTTGTGCGGTTTCCCTTTGTATCCCACTGCCCTCCTCCAGACTCTGCCTCTGGCCTATGCCACTTGCTTACACTGAGCTTTCATACTCACAGGACCTGCTCCTTGTTATCACCTTTTCACAAAAATAATTTTCAAACTGTTCGGGTGATAAGTGACATTCTATCTGAATTATCATAACCAACCGAATGTATCACCCAGCAGCCACCACACACACACACACAACGACGTCAAGACACACTTACTTTCCAGTTGACCACTGAGAATCCAGGCCTCGCAGACTGGCCCCACCTGCCTATTTTTAAATGTCTGGTGCCCTCCTAAAGATATTAGAGGTTGGCCTTGTGGGGTTGGAGCATGGGAAGCAGCAGACGGACCAGAACCTGACCAATATAGGGTCATCGATTTGGAACCCCCAGATCCTCCATTCTCTCAATGAGCGACTGTTCTATGAGAAAGAACTTCACCCCCTCCGGTCCTAATACAGTCCATAATGCTATATTCGGTTCCATTTCTGGAAGGAATATGTTCATAGGTTGGGTATTTTATCCTAATGATCTACTGCCATTAGTCGTGTCTATCTGAAGCAGAACCTTTTGTACTGCACGAGCGCTCGACAATGATTGAGCCCATGTTTGCGCCACTTGTGTACGACTCATATGGCCTTGAGATTTCCCTCAATGCCGTGCATCCAGATAGCAGGAGCCTATAGTACTCCTGAGAGTCCGTCAAAGGCTTGATGGTGCTGCGGTATTAAGTTATGTCCAGCCATAGAGTAAGGAGTCTTTGAGGTGGAACTAGATGCGTAATTTGGTGCACCTTGGTGGCACCCATAGCTCGAGGAAAGAAAGAAAGTAGGAGACAGCAGGTTTATTGCTCCCATCAATGTCACACGTACCACTAAGTGGCACTGGGTCGCTGCATGTCTAATCTCTCGCAACTCAGCTGTGTGTGGGTCGCTGCTGCTCCTTACCACGATAAGAAGATATCTCTCTGAGCCTTAGAAAGAACAATGTAAGTGACAGTCACCACAATTCAACCCTAAGTCACGATGATAGCTCTTTCGTGCTTATAGCGCTGTTTTATGCACGGATACATTGGAGTTTTTTTTTTCAGCAGTCTTCCGGAGTGAATGTCCCATATTGACCACGCTCAAACCCAATTTCCCATTCCGATCGGGAGGTCGTACGTATAACAGCTGACGCCTCTATGAACCCTTCACTGAAGCCTGAGAACCCTATGTAAGGAGAGGTGAATCGATTCAGCGCCTGTCTGTTATGGGAGAGAGGAGGCTCCTGAAAACGAGTTAGCACACAGAACAACATTGATAGCACACTTAATGGCAGGTTATAAATTTGGAAAAGCAGAGTTCACAATATGTGCCTTTTCGTCATTTTAGATAGCTATATAAAGTTATTAGTATCATATTCCGAGAGCAGATTCAATAAGATACCATTAGAGCAGGCACTATCAATAAAGACTCATGAGAGCCCGCAGTAGTAGAATTCTAATATACTCCGCACACACGTCAAACATAAATGGCAGGTACTAACTTAGTTATTTCGACGAGAGTAGAAACGTATTATTTGACAAGAACTGTCTTTAATTACAATCATACTAATAGTAATACTATCCAGCAAGAGTTAGACATAAACTACAATGGACCTAATAATGTGCAGTGAACACACTTGTTATCTATGAAAAGAGTCACCACATTAGAGAGCAACACATATTACAGTCAAGAGTCAGATAACTTCGAGCTTACAGACAATAAATTCCTAAAAATCTATGAGAAGAAACAGCCTCCTTAGACTCGTTGAGTGACAAACAGTAACGAACTGCGAGAACACTTCAGGGAGTGCAGGAACCCGATCCACAAAGCTACGAGCCAATATCATCTCACTTCCCCTTATATTGGGCTAATGTAAGATTTTCTGAAGTTTCTGATTCACTTGCTTAAGAGTTTTTTGAATGAATAGAACGATAAGGATTCACACTAGCGAAGTTTGAAGAAATTCGAGTTCTATATTTAAAGGGTTCAAAACCTGCTAATAGCTTTTTACTAATCTGCCCTTGGTTCCACAAGAACTAGCGGTAGCATAGACGCATATCTGATTATTCCTATCAACTAAGTTCGATTCGTCATTAACGAATTTAGGTATTCTGTATATTCTTTCATAATGCTACCATGATCAAGCAGTTTGCACTAGGAAGGTCCCGCTACTCGGTGAGAGATAAGTTCAGCTTGAAATTATGCATTATGGGTCTATCATGTGATATCCAGATAAGCTCTTATCGTTTTCACTATAGAGTAGCAATGGTAGTGCCCCAGTAGGATGGTGTTCAGTTCAGACTATGGCATCACCCTTGGGCCCGAGCCATAGCGACATAATTATCGACCAGATGCTCATCGCGAGAGACTTCCCACAAGGAGCTTGCGTTACTGAGCCTGGACTGTTCACTAGGAGAGCCACATACACTAGAGGGTATGCACACGCACCCCAGTGTATCAACTGTACCCAAACCTATAGCACCTAAGCAGAAGCCAACGATAATCGTGCCTTCAGCGGAGAGATGTACTTCTCATCGAGGCTTTCCTAAGTGAGATTAGCATCTAGGTATCAGCCATCCAGTCCTAAAGATATATACATTATAGAGATAACATGACACGAGAAATAAGGCATGAGGCAGCTCAACATGAGATAAAAGGAATAGTAATATACTAATGTCGAGAGTTGAAAATGTATGCGAGCGATCGCCATCAAACACGATCACAGCTAGATATGAGAGGTTAAAAATCACATGGTGAGGAGATCAAGAGAGTATTTTCACTATATATATGTAAATAACTATATCCGCGTATCTCATCACGGAGCGCAGATACACAAAAATTCACATGTGACCAGAATGAGACACACATAGTTAATCTTCGACTCGCGAACCAAGTCATAAACGGCTGGATATATACGGCTATAATCACAATAATATGTTACTGTAATATAGCCAAGCTATATAATTATTATGAAAATGTAGGTACCAGATGGAAGAAAAATTGATTGAGTTACCCATTAGCTTGACGTAGCACCAAGGTAGCCAGGCACCCACTCACCTAGTTGCACGGCACTACATAATGAATTGTGCGCTCCGTCCACAACCCGAAAGACGTAAGTATTATCAGCTAGCTTTACGAATTAGCCATCACAGATATATAGCAACTAACGATTTAGACAATATATATACTCAGACACAAGGCACTCAACATCGACAAATCGCAGACTGAGAAACTGAGCATGAGACATGAGTAGCAATCACATCCCTAGCTGCAAAATCAGTGCCACTAATCGCACACATGAGATACAAGAGAACTTAAGCTGAGACCACAGATAACCAATACGATATCAGTAAATTATTATAGAGGACCCAGACTAGTTACGCACGACGATGAATGACCTGTTGGGATGAGTGCGAGTGCATCGCGCAGTAATTGGAGGGGGACCGTGAGGGTCTTACTGAGGAGTTTGGATAAGTCGACATATTAGGAGTTAGATATCATCACTGAAATTTAGACATATCACTATAGTTAGATATGCTCATCTTCTAAACAACTAATAACAGCATCGCACGCCAGGTGAGTTAGAGACCAAGAGCACTGAGAATGACTTAACTCTTTGTAATTTTATTAAAATATTAACTCTATTTTTTATGTCCATCGAAGAGACTGAGATATATCATAAATCTCAGCTACAAAAAAACCCCTAAGTCTGTTCTGTCCACAGCTCATACATTGATCAATAAGTCAAACCATCGGTAACTGGTCTTCGCACATAACGAGAGAAGAGTCTAGGGTGGTGGCTCTACCGAGTGTCGCCACCACAGACGTCGCATCTATTCACACTCACACTAATGTCGAATGAGCTGATCGCTTTATCGTCCCTATACTTCAGTATTTCGCACATATTGACATGGATATCGGGTCATCATGTGATGCGCTTGCACATAAGTTGTCTCGTGTAGACGCGCAAATTGTCTATGCATGACAGAGCAATCATATCGTCTCGTCTGTACTCGATTGCATGCAATCATTCTTTCATGTACTCGATGTATGAGAATTCACATTCACATTCCTGACGGTTCTGAGTGTGAGTCTATTTTGAGTTGCCATGGAATATGATCACATATCACATCGTACATTGCCCACGGTACACTTATATCTGCCTTGTAAGTGAACATCGGAGAAGGATCGAACAGGATACGAGGTGAGATGTAGTGCTGATAGTGTTAGCAAGATACCTCGTCACCAGAGGGTATCATCGATACCGATTCTTGATTTCAGAGAGCGCTTAAGATGTAGACAATGCGAGAGTAGCACACCCTAGATGTGGTTACATTAATATCTATGCCTTCGTATGTGAAATTTGAACACACCATTCACAGATTGGCTTTTCGTATGGATGGACAGGAGTTAGAGTTGTGGAACTTATCTATTGTTAATAACATGATCTCATTGTTTGTCGCTTTACTATTCACCGTCGTGCGGAACACTCTTCCAGATGGGTCTTGGCTGACAGCGATAGGATCTTACTATGGCCTATGAGAACGGCAGTGATACATGCTCTACTTGAGTGTGATAGGCCTACGGTGCTAGTGTCCTCTAATTGGCTGTGTACCTATGTCGGCCAGTCTACGTTCAATCTCGAGCTCGGTCCTAGAGCAATCACGGCTATTAGTGGAGCACAAAGCTATAGTCTCTGGTTCTTCATTATATCGTCGGACTCCATAACGGGAGTTCGCTAGTCTAACTAGAATATAGATATGGTTCACATTTGGCTGTTAGCGCACACTTTGTATAGCGCTGGCTCACACACACTCATAGATCCAGCTAACAATCACAAGGTTAGATTTGTGCAGCACACTGATCAAATGAGTATGCCCTGCGGAATAATAGGGTTGTTCACACACACCACGTCCACTTGCTAATTTGTGAGAGGAGATGAAATACTAACACGCCATGCGATGGAGTCATTCCAGTCAAATACGTCGATCCCCGGTCTGCATTGGGATCTGTGATCGTTTGGCGTACGTCAAGTGCCTTAGGAGTGGTATCGGACTGGTGGTTCAAGGTTGCATAGTTTCGCCAGTGGTTTTAAAAATGATGAGGGCTTCACGATTAATTCAATTTGACATATGACTATATGGTGCGTATGAAGTGCATCATAAACTAGCGTAATACATATTTCTTGGATGCGTAGGTGAGAGCCCATCTGTGGCTCCTGGCTTTGTTTAAGGTACATATACAAGGATATAGTGGGTTGAGTGTCCTGCTAGCTATATTATACAAACTCAATTCATCTGCCAATGTATCTTCGAAATAGGCAGACAGGACCGGTGTGATTAGTGGGAGGGAAGGCTGTAGCAGTACAGTTTGGTTAGGGCCAAAATGGGCACCTCGTGAATTTTGAATGAGGCATAGCAGGCCAGTGCTATTGAAGTAGGAGAGTCTCTGAACACAGCAGGAAAAGCCTGATATCGGGCCAACGATCTTTCATGACTCTGACGTAGAGAGATCAAACATACTCTCAGCAATGTTCTGAGAGGGCCTTAGACTGCAACGACACCTGGCACAACGTTGCCAAGAAGTCCGAACAGGGACATGACCAACGGTCATAGGGAATCCTATCCCCATCTAACATAATCGATTATAGCCATTCTGGTCCTGCCACATATCCACATGATGAAGTAAACTCAAGGAATACCGAGCACTCTGGTTTGTGGTGAATATAGTATAAGTCATCTTACTTCCACAAATTCGAGTATGTTGGAGCGAGAAGACAGTTACGAATAGGCGGATTCTGGCGTGTATCAGAGTATCGACAGAAAGGACCCTTATAAACAGATCATCGGCACATGCAACATTGTGGTGGTTCCGTAAGGCCATGCAGTGCGGAGGCATGTGAGGCCCAGGGGATGCCTCCAGTCAACCACGAGATAGCTGAATAGGCAGTGTTCCAGCCATTTTGATCACCCCATGTACCTCTTAGTAGGACAGACATAAATAGGGGTGGCTGCCCTACTATTGAGGCGGAGAGGCCTTGGATTCTCAAGTGCAGTACTGGATCACTGTGACGCATAGTTGGGTAAGTGGTGTTCGTAGTTGCGTTGGTGTTTATGAATGATGCTTGACTGGCCTAGGACAACTTGACTATCTAATTCGGTTTATGATATTCTAGAGATAGGAGGGTCAGCAAGAGAGCGAGCTAATCTATGTCCATGAATTAAATGGGAGTGTAAGAGTGTCAAAAAGGTAGGCAGGCCATCTGGAGATAGTCCTTATATGTCAATAGAGCACACATTTTAGATGCACACGATTGTCATACGCGCCCATAGGCCAGCCTAGCAAAGGTCTGGGGAGGTGAGGCGAGGACAAGAACAACACCACAGCAGGTGATGTAGAAGAGATCTGAAGGCAGTGAGACTGCCCGAGAACAGGGAAACCGCACAGTGATGTAGAGAAGAAACAGTTGAGAACAGGAAACAACAGTGATTTTAGAAGGAGACCAGTTGACGGAACAAGAAACCAAAAGGCTTATGGCTCAGTGTAGAGGAGTACTAGTGTCATGAACTGCAAACTAGGCAGCGAATGTTCATTTTTAGTGTGAAGAATCAGTAGAGGAACATCGGAACTTAAAATGGAGTAGGAAGTGTTGGGTGAGATAGTTTTTCTCCTGATATGCTTACGGATTCCTCAGACGCACACAAGTTGAATTCAGAAGAGACAGTGAGGTAAATCTAGGACACACCCACAGTGTGGATGTATTACGTAGAGAATGCACACAGTGATGTGAAGCGAGGATGGAATAGAACGCCACTGAACAAGTGATTAGAAGACATGTGAGGAACTGAGAAACCCACAGGTGATTAGAAAAGACAGTGGATGCTAATCACGCGAAAATCCACACGGGTGGTATAAGAGAGGGAGCAAACTGTAGTAAATGTGATGGAATCCATGCAATGGAACAGGCGCATCCACAACGAGAAGAGTAGTCAGTAGACAATAATATAGCAAGGTAATGGTGGTGATCTTTACTAACCCTAAAAGCTTGGCCTTCAGAGCACTCGCGTAGAATGTAGGAACTCAGGCATCCATCATGTGTTCTCTGTGCTAAAGACAGCAGGTCTATAGGGGATGGTCCACGCCCACATCGGACCTAGTCAGTGTCTGTTCCTTCTTTCCAAACTAAGGCAGTCTGCCAGGCTAACCTGTGTTCTCCTAGTAAATCAGGGTATGGGCCTGTTCTGGTATTGCCTCATGTTCAGAGTCCAGTTTAGAAGAGGTAAACGTGATGCAGTGGTAGTCGGTATGGTAGGGCCGATGAGTGGCTCACTGCCAGCAGGTAGGAGTGTGTCGAGTCGGTAAAAATTTCCGCTTATTACTTGGTCCATCCATATGGATGGAGGAAGGGTGGATGGAGACTGAAAAGAGGGAGGGGTATGTCATTCAGGAAGGGAATAAGTTAGACGGAATTATAGGTAGCTATATGCTCTCCATTCTCGCACAGTCTGTAGATAAATATAGTACTCCAAGTTTTGGTTTTGTATGTGGCCCATTAAGCCTCCCATGCCTAAGCTTGCAAGCAAGGGCCTTTTTCTAATTGCCCTCCCATTGGAATTTACTTCGTGGGTACTGTACTTGCCAGTTGGAGTGCTTTACTGTTGGCGTCTAGCCATGGCATCTTTTGAGAGGCTTCCTTTTGAGGCTGCTCCTTCTTTGCGTCCTGTGCTGTGTCAATGGCTCCTCTTGGCAGCAGATAGGGTGCAGGAGATGTCGGAATATGATACTCTTTAGACGCTCACCTAATGTGAAACTTAGAGCTGCATCCTGCTAACAGCAGGAGGTCTGCTTGAGGTAAGTAGAGGTCCACATGGTGAAATGTGGTCCAAGTAAATCTTCTGTGGTTGGCTAAGGAGAATAGGAGATCCTTCATTTTTTCAGTTTTGACCAAAAGGAAACGGAAAGTGAAAAGTCGATCTTGGAACAATCCCTATAAGAATATTGTGGGTGTTAGGACAACTCGAGACCAGCTCTCGGGTAGGTCCCTTGTCACCCACTGAGACTGGTAGTGCAAGGCGTGGGTACAATGCTCTGTAGCTCGATGATGGAGCTCACTGTACCATAACAGGAGGCTGACAGTCTTGTGCCGCCAACAAATGCCCAGCGGCTCCTTATCAAGGGAGCAAATGTCCCACTATCGGCATATTCCGATGGCGAGAATACCTTCTATTTGTATTTGGCCTGGTTTGTACCTCCTATTGCTTCCGATGTTGATTCCCTCTTGATGCTTAACTTCGATGCATGATCACGGTGTAATTACTTTACCCAAAGAGGAGCGTTCTGTTATAAGGGAGTTTCCCCCCGCTTATTTTCAGTAGACATGGAAGTTAAGTCTATTTATAGGGGAGGGAATGAAAAAGATGGTCACCCCTTATCGTTGTGTTCTTGATGTGGCCCTCATCGTGGTTAAGGTGCTTGTTCACGGTTAACTGGTGGCACTACCTGATTTCAACTTCGACTCTCCTCCTGATACCTTGCGCTCTGGGGTAACTGTCTTTGTCAATCCTTTATTGTATTGTAGACGTCTCAGTCCAATCTCGTCAGGAGCCACCTGCATATGATCTACCTATAAATCCAATTTATACTTCTCTGACCGTGAGGATGAGGGAATATATAAGTCATCCTTGCCCTTTTCTTGCGAATATCGTAGGGAAGTCATCATATTGACCCCAAACCACTCAGTTACTAGATGGCTCTATACGATGAGAAGATCAGTGTAACACTCAGAGTGTCTGGCGTCCTTGGTTGCCCGTTGACCAGATTGAGCATGATAAAGTTCTGGGCATGGAGAGTAGGCTTATCAGATGCATTGTCCACCTTGCACAGGTAGACATCTACGAACAATGTATTGAGCGTCAATTAACGAGCGAGTGAGTGACTCATTTTTAGAGTCAAGTAGTAGAGTGTTCGGCAAGTGGCAGTAATGTGAGTGGTGGTGCAATGGTAGGTTGCTAGAGTGGGTCGTGGAAGGACGGACGGAGGGCTACCAGCGGGTCTCCACAATCTCTCATAGAAGTTACTTCTGCTTTCTCCATTCTTCGGCATTTTTCTACGCTTCCAAATTCTACATTCTTCAGAGAGTGTGACAGATCCTCCAAGCAGAGCTGGCGCTTAATGGGAGCAGTGAGATATGATCGAGTAGTGGGGTAGAGTTCTTGAGAGCTAACGCATGGATTCAGAAACGCCAAGATCTACCAATGCCGGAGAGTGAGAGTGACGGGGTGGTGCCCGGTGTCCAGCTATCAACCTGTCAGTGTCTTATATTTTTGTTTTTGAGACGGGCCTACACAATTCATACGGGCCTCTAAACGCCAAGGCCATGTGTAGCTCCTTCTGCTGGCGGCGCCTGTTTGCTCTCTTCAAGACCTAGCCATTGTCTGACGAACCACGCTGCCTGGACATCCAAAAGGCCCAAGATTTGCCCAATGTTAAACTGTTGTTAAACATCAGGAATGGAATTTAACGGGCTGGTCTAATCCTCATATCTACACCTTTACAGTGAAAGCAGAGAGAAAAGGGGCCTCGAAACAGTTACCTCTCAGCCATGTAGGACCGCGTCTTGTTTGGGGCTTCACGGTCTCACCATAATTCTGAGCAGTGGTTGCCGATCCCTCTTGGAGGCCGCTGAGATTGTGAGTGAGACACCTGTGGTTGCGCGAGCCTAAAGTCCGATCCGGGAGGACCTCGCAGCACCGTAATTGTTGAAGAGTCAATTTCTTGCACACTATATTTAAACCAGTACACCGTAAGTTTAAGAGCACTCATTGTAGCTATCTTGCCTGCTCATGTTCTTACAACAACATGTCTACAACGAAATGCGACTAATTGACTGGTAGACTATAGTCTCAGAGGCCCTGTTCAGCCAACAGGGCAGGGCTCTGACTGGCTTCAGACATCATATGGGTTTGTGAGGGGGAATATTCTCGGTTGTCGTCTTCTGAGTCGTTATCTTTTTGATATGGAGAAGGATGGAAGCCACACCACCCTGCTCTGCCTCACTAGGGCCTCAGCTACCAGATCCATTATACTTTACAATACAGGGACAGATTACGTGCACTATTCTCGGACATATATAACTAGAGTCCAAACATCCCAG
Organism: Rhizomys pruinosus; assembly: GCA_009823505.1. Taxonomy (NCBI): domain Eukaryota; kingdom Metazoa; phylum Chordata; class Mammalia; order Rodentia; family Spalacidae; genus Rhizomys; species Rhizomys pruinosus. The sequence goes on along the minus strand of VZQC01010985.1, from coordinate 807,864 downwards.
AATCCCATGGAACCCTGCAACATCTGTGCCAATCTTCAAGGAAGAAAAAAGGTGACCTCAGACTGGTATTCGCTATCGTTTTACACCCAAAACACACACACGATTCTGGATCTGTTGTACGGAAGAGAGAATATTGCTTTTTAGAGTGGGCTAAGGGATCTATAAGAATTGGGGCCAGAGTCAGCTAGCATGAAGGAGCGCTTGTTATCTATACTTTTACTAAGTGATATTGCACTCGTGCTATCCTGTCTTGATGGTGATGGACGGTCTAATCAGCGGATCTACCTGTATGTTCCTTGTGTTTGTCATGTTGTGTGTATGGAAGTAGGAGGTAGAATTCACTGCAGGTTATGCTTCGTCCGTGCGACATTATTATGTCTCTTGAAGGCCCCTTTTAAGACATAAGTCACCACTGGGGTGCCATGGCGATTTGGGGAAACAGAATAGAGAACCATACTAAATGAGCACGGGACAATTACGGTTAAATACAAATCACGTGTGGGATCTCTCAAAGGTATGTTAGCGTCGTATCCAATTGTGGCAATCCTCTGTGGACAACATTGCGTGAGATTACTATTTAATGCTATAAAGATCTGTAAATAGAGAGATAGAAGGAATTTCAGCGGGCTTTAACCGCTAACGCAACATACAAGTGTGGAGCATTTTGTCTGTCCGATGATTCTAGTGGTGGTCCTGAGTTGGTTGTTGCATGCGTAGTCCTTTAGAGATTGTGATCATGCGGGATGAGGAGTAGGGCCTAGGCCGAGTGGTGGGACTAGAGAGCTCTATCTTTACACCATACCACCGCTCTGGAAATACGAGCGAATGATGAGTGTGTTAGGCTGAAGAAAGCTGCTAGCACTAGACAATGGAGAGAGTGAGAGTACACTGGACTGGACATCTGAGAATTTATAAGGCGGGGGAGTCTAAGGGGGTATAAGAGTGGCACAGATGGGTGCTACGAGACGAGCCAAAGACCTCAAGGAGTTATCTGGTATATCATGAAGTGAGGCATAAAGCGAGGTACTCTGAAGTCCTAGTGGAGCAAGTAGAATCCGGGAGCCGAGACACCATAGCTAACGAAATTAGGACGAAACCTGTCACGCTATTTCAGTAGATCTTATCACTTTGAGTATAATAAGACTTCAATGGGTTTAGCTATTCTGTGATGGGTAGCAGAAGTAGGTCTCTAGCCCCTATATGGCCCTGATGATTCGAGTGTCGCGGGGGCATCGAGAATTGAGGAAGCATTATGTCGGATCTCAGAAAGTGTGGAGAAAAGACTGTTCTGCCGGTGGGAATGGGGTGTATGGGATAAGGCAGTTGATCTGGAGATTCTAGAGCGTCTTGAGATCAGTTTCCATAGCGGGTGTGTAATGTGTCATACAGATTGGAATGAGCCTATTTCATTGATAGTCAAGTGCATTGTGCGGATCAATGGTCTTCCATCACTCATGGGCTACAAGTGGCGTGCATATGTGCGTATTTCATAGAGACCTCGATCTGCGTCGTGTTAGCAGGTATTCGTCAAGTGTCGTGCTTATCATAGCGGTTCTCCACTGGTCACTAAATTCTTAGAATCTCTGACCAATGGAGCAAGTTCCGATATCGTCTGGCAGTAGTGTTGACGCGCGTAATCTAAAGGGCTCCGTAGAAAGGAGTAGCTGCGCACACAGTAGTAGCTGTGTCAGAAGTAAAGAGGCTCTCACCCTACTCCGAGTATGTAGTGTGTTGAGTATGTGGGGTCCTCCAGTGCCTAGCCGCCTAGCAACTAAATTTAAGGTGCTCGTCGTGAGTGATGTAGTTAACTCGACTAGAGAGGGATAAGCAGGATCTGGCTTCGCAAGGCTGCAAGTTTATGGGCGGATAGGTAACCACCAATTTAGTAGCAATAGTTCTTCTGAGAGAGAGATCGATCCTTTGACTGCCACTAAAAGAAGGACTTACCACACACGTTTATAGACATAAAATCCAATATAGCATGTAGAGACTGCTTAATTTGTCCGACTTCATTCAGAGCTATATCTGTCTTTTGAGAGCGCGTCATTAGACAGTCATTGTTCTGTTTATCGTTCTCTAGATAGACCTTAATATTGTCTCTTGACTTGTTTCATAACTTACGATGGAACAGTCCTGACGCAGCATAGAGCTGCCGGTATGGCACGACCAGAAGGGACAGATGACGATACACCGTAGCCTGGAGTTGCACTGCCCTATGCTTGACAACCAGCAATGAGGCAACTGAATAGTGTGCGAGAGTCAGGTACCGTGATAACCCTAATTGGTTCTCTCCCCGGCCACGAAACTACATTCGTTCACATAGGAGTCGTTTGCAGACAGTTTCAGCATTGGTCCATAAGCGCATTCCTCTGAGTGGTTCGCAAGACACTGGATCAAGAGAATATGAAAATGTAGAAATCTGCAGCTCTCCAGTCTCTAATGGTGAGGCAAATTGGCTATGTGTGAAGACGGGTCCAGATCTTTGTTTGAAGACGTCAAATTTCTGCCGGGATCGGCTTGTTGATCTTTGGGTGGGTCCTCGCATAGAAAGATGTGGCGGACTAGCCTTGTACACCTTGTGGAGCATGGGGTGCATCTAGTATGATCCATTCTTTCAAAGACTAGTGCAACAACAACGAGTTGCTGGGCTTGCGCAGTGCTGCATATTGCTTCTTGGCGCACGAAATATTTTGCAACACCTTATAAGATCTACCCAAGATTTAGTAAATGGCAGACCCAGATATCTTTGACTACCATTACTCTATAAATTTCATGCTCTGGCCAGCATATCATTTTACGGGGCACTCTGTGAATCACCTTGCTGGTTCCCCGGTCCGTGTTGTGAGGATCCTATGTACTTAGATTGCGCCCTAATGGGTGTCTCCCTTCAACCTGCCCCTAGCTCTATGTCCTTCCCTCCTGTCCATTCTACTCAAAAACATATCTTAAATACTACGCTAACTTTTCTATAATAAGGCTAGGTATAGACCTCTGCTGCACACCCTTGGGGACTTCATATGTTTTTGTCCCTTCTGGGACTATTTCTGGTGCATCAGAAGCTCCTGAGGTGCCACGTAAGGGTGGATCTTTTCCTGCTCGGCCACTGAGAGATGATTAGTAGGTCTCTTGAGTGACACGTTATATATTACGCTTTTGTTATTGGTTGGCGAGTCGTAGTGCCTTGGAGTTAGGTTGTGGGCAAAGGAAGAGGAGTAGACGATTCAGTTGGATCGGAAGCGATAGTTTATCTCTGTTTGTTTAGCCTTGTTTTATGGCAGCAATGAAAGCGAAGAAGAGGCACTTGGTACCTGGTATAGACATGGTCAATTTTTTACAGAGTCAGCGTATTATTCCTGGTCAGTGTTGTGGATGCCGTAGTGGCGCGGTGAGGTATATATGACTCAAGCAATGCGCCTAGGTATGTTGGCTTTATTCCATACCCCAGCGCAGGGAACGAAATCTATCTTGCGTTCATTCAATGCTCTATTACACATCCTATGCTAGCTGGTCTAGGCCTCTGTCACTTAAACTCCCTGTGTGGGCATTGTGCCTTCACACTCCAATCACTTTCCCTCCCTATGATGGTGCGTCTCTGGAACTGCTGGCATAGCAGCACTGTGACCTCTTGGGTCATGGTACCTAGCATTAGAGCCACCTTAGAATCTGACAATAGTTGGCTGTGGATTGCTGGATCTGTGAACACTTTAAAATGGGAGACACAAAGGCGAGCGGCTCTGGTAATCAGAAGTGGCTCTGGCTCCAAGATGAACAAGCAACTGACCCTGCAGTCCTCATGCAAGGGCCACTTCTCTCCCCAGACATCCCTCAGTTCCTTGTTGGTGTAGTTCGGGCTATTTTTTGTTTTTTTTTTTGGTTATTTTTAATTTGTATTGGCATTCATTTTAATTAATGTGAGAGAGTTTGCATTTCAAAGAACATACAATGAGAAAGAGACAATACATTCATAATGATATTGTGCTTTATAATCTACCAATGAGATGTCCCTAATGGATTACTAAGCACATAAGTCAGTTAGGCAACGTTGTTCTTTGATCACTGATCACCTTGAAATAGCACAGGTAGTTCAAGTTTATTAATGGAAAAAGTGACTAACCTTCCAGAAACAACATAACCCATAAGAACATTGATTAGTACTGACATTGGTTCCGAGGTGAGTTCAGAGATACAAATGGCAGATTTGTGAACATGGATCATATGGACATCCACTTGATGGTATGTGTATTCGAGTAGACCACGATGGGCTGACCATGCGAGAGAGGAATAAATATTGCGACGTGTCTCTCATGGATCCTTGACTTGTCTGAGGTATAACCCTTGTGAGCTATGTAGTAAGAGTTTCTTATGATAAAATGAGGGATCCTAACCGCACCTAGCTCAGAGGGGCATGGATGAAACGAGATAATTTGCACAGGGCTCCACACTGAGATGGAATCCTCAGGCTGCTAACAAGGCTGCTGACCATGGAAGTGCGTGACACTTCTTGGGAGCACCAACACGCATTCCCATGCTCCAGCACAGACGTGCGGCCGGGAGACTGGCGACCCTCAACGTGGGTAGATCCCCTTGGAGCCACCAACTCAAATGAGTAGCACACCGGGGAAAAAAAAAGCAGGAGAGGAAATATACTCTGCTTTCCCTGGTGTTTTCCTGTACATTNGAGAGTTCGGCTATTTTACTGCCTTCCTGTGTTGGTTTATGGGGTTTTGTTTGTTGGGGGTGTGCTATTTCTTCCCCACCTTAGGACTTTGCTGGAGCAGGTATGCCTTTCCCGTCCTGCCCCACTTGGCTCCACAGACTTCTATTCATATTGCAGCTGGTGTCCAGGTACCATCCCTTGAAAAATCCCTTCCTGGTCCTTAGATCAGTTCAGGGTCCCTTCAAAGTTTCCTCTTTCCTCTCTCTTCTGAGCACTCTTAATATTTTGTCTTCATCCATGCATGTGGTTAATTTTTGTTTAATGCCTGATTTTGATAATGTTACCGAGTACCAATGATTGTTTATTTGTTCTATGCCAGCGCAAAGTTCCTCGCAAAGTTCCTCCCAAGTCTTACTTCAACAACTGTGAGACCGTCCTCATCCTTATTCTCTTCATACAGGTGAGGCAAAGGAGAAAGAGTAATTAAGTAACTAGTTTGAGGTCACACAGCAAAGGCAGACAATGAAGAATAACATTCTGCCATATGCCAAGCAGGCCTTGTCACTATCCTTGTAGCTGTGACAAGCGTAGGGACCGAGTCCACCTGATTCATTTTCCGCATCCCTGGTACCTAGGACGGGGTGCTCCTTGCAGTCACCCACTGGAAGGAAGCAAGGGATGGAGGACAGAGGTGAATGGGCAGGAAGGATGTGCAGCCAGCTCTGCAGGAGTGGCCTTTAGAGGCTGTGTCCTCCCCGCTCTGGCACAAAACTAGAAAGTGTGTTTTTCGAAGGGGCTGGAGGAGGGCATGCTGGGAGCCCAGAGGTGCAGAGCCAGGAAGCAACCTGCGGGCGATTGAGGAGCCCTGGGACTAAGGGGACTCAGAAATGGCTCCATCCAGGGGTTCACACTGTGGAACTTCTTGCCAAGGTGCACATAACTTCCCCACGCATGGCCCCTGGCACACTGCCTCTAGTGCAGGGAGAGTGGCTGTCAGTGCAGTGCCCGGGAGCTCATCATGTGCCAGCCCATGGTGCAGGGCTGAGAGAGGCTCTTTCTATAGGGCTCTGAGGGGGGCCTCCTGGGGGCTCCTTGCTCTGAGGAGTACATCTCCATCGGGCCTGCTTCAGACCCCTTGAAGAGGAGGGTCCCTGCCACCCACCCTCACTACTTCCCTTCTGGCCGTGCCCCTGGAACCCTGATCCAGCAGGCCTCAGCCACCCGTGTGCAGGTCAACAAGCCTAGGAAGCTTCCACCCCAGCAGACTGGACCCTCCTTTGAAGGGGATCAGGTTCCCCCACAAACATAATTGAACAAAAATATGAGAGAGAAAAGGTCTTTGTTCTCCCATTTACAGCGTCAGAAAATATGTAACAAATTAGCCATTTATGAGGTAAGAGACCGGTGTGGTGTGCAGGCGGCAGGGCCTCCACAGGCACAAGGGACCTTTGAGTGGCTGTGGGGTGGTGCAGGCAGTGGAGAAGAGGGGTTCACAGGACCACAGAGCAGGGACAGGAGGCCGACCACCTCCAGGAACTCTGGGAAACCTGTGAAGAGTAACCAGGTACTGACCAGAGCAGAGGAGGATGAACCTGGAAAGTTTGAAATAGGGTTGCCCAAGCTGGCGTCTGTAGAACCAAGGCGTTCAGGGCACCTAGTGGGCTGCTGGGGTCTCAGCGGCTTCTCATATTGTGACTGAGCCCTGAAAGTGGGCAGGTGCTCCTGGTACTGTAGGTGACTTCTGTCCATGGACTTTGACTTTTCTTAAGCAGCTGGAGCATCAGATAACCACTAAGCCCAGGGGCATTGGGAGTTGCAGGGAAGGATCAGGAGGCCCTCTGCAGCAGGGATGGCCACAGCCTCCTCAGCATGGCCAGGAGGCCCTCTGCAGCAGGGATGGCCACAGCCTCCTCAGCATGGCCAGGAGGCCCTCTGCAGCAGGGATGGTCATGGCCTCCTCAGCATGGCCAGGAGGCCCTCTGCAGCAGGGACGGCCACGGCCTTCTCAGCATGGCCAGGAGTCCCTCAACAGCAGGGATGGTCATGGCCTCCTCAGCATGGCCAGGAGGCCCTCTGCAGCAGGGATGGCCACGGCCTCCTCAGCATGGCCAGGAGGCCCTCTGCAGCAGGGATGGTCACGGCCTCCTCAGCATGGCCAGGAGGCCCTCTGCAGCAGGGATGGTCACGGCCTCCTCAGCATGGCCAGGAGGCCCTCTGCAGCAGGGATGGTCATGGCCTCCTCAGCATGGCCAGGAGGCCCTCTGCAGCAGGGATGGCCACGGCCTCCTCAGCATGGCCAGGAGTCCCTCAGCAGCAGGGATGGCCACGGCCTCCTCAGCATGGCCAGGAGTCCCTCAGCAGCAGGGATGGTCATGGCCTTCTCAGCATGGCCAGGAGGCCCTCTGCAGCAGGGATGGTCATGGCCTTCTCAGCATGGCCAGGAGTCCCTCGGCAGCAGAGATGGTCATGGCCTCCTCAGCATGGCCAGGAGGCCCTCTGCAGCAGGGATGGCCACGGCCTCCTCAGCATGGCCAGGAGTCCCTCAACAGCAGGGATGGTCATGGCCTCCTCAGCATGGCCCGGAGGCCCCGTCTGGCAGCGGGAGGTCTATGGCCTCCTCAGCATGAGCCCAGGAGGCCCGCTGCAGCAGGGAATGGTCAACGTGTCACGGCCCCTCCTCACATGGCCCCTGAGTTTATTTATATTATTCCACTTAGGTGTCCGACAATGGGTTTGCATGTGCGTGCCTGGAGCGTGTGTGTGTTGTGTGTGTGTGTGGTGTGGTGTGTGTGTGGTGGTAGAGAGAAGAGAGAGAGAGAGATATATAGAGGAGAGAGAATAAGAAGATAAGAGAAAACCCCTGGGACCAGCCAGATGTCAATAGTAGGGTAGGGATTCTTCCACTGGGTGCTTCTGTATCCTAATCCGGTTTGTGGGTCAACCACAGCGTCATATTCAATGGCTGCTCTGCCACCCATCCTGATTTAGAGTGGTATTCCTTTTCTTCCTCCTCCTTTTCCTCTTCGTCCTTTCCCCCATCCTCTGCATTCTGTTTGTCCTTCTTCTTTGGGTTTTGAGACAGCTTCACTCTGTGGTCCAGACTGGCCTCAACTCAGACCCTCTACCTCTGCCTCCAGCACCCAGCATAGCAGTGACAGGTGTGTGCCTCCACACCAGGCTGCAGATTTAGTTTCTGATTCTGCCATTAAACCACACCCTTAGCCGGGCGTGGTGGCGCATGCCTTTAATCCTAGCACTTGTGAGGCAGAGGCGGCGGATCTTTGTGAGTTCCAAGGCCCAGCCTGGTCTACAGAGTGAGGTTCAGGACAGCTGGGGCTACAGGGAGAACCCTGTCTCGAAAAGAAGACCAAAAGAAAAAAAAAAAAAAAACCCACACCCTGTAGGGCATGTTTTTTCCATTGCTGAGGCTATGGCAGGGCTAGGCCCATGGGCAGGAGTGTCCCTGCTGCCCCCTTGCCTGCCCAAGGTCACACAGCATGGAATACAGTTCAGACACCTCCTGCCTTGTATCTGTAGAGCTGTCTGACCCCCTGCTCTCTACTGAGCCCAGAACTGGGCCCTAGCTCCCCAGCCCCATTGCTATGAGCTTTTGAGAGGAGGTCCTGGTGAGGATGGGCCCAAGCCAGCCCACTGTAAGGAATCTCTGCTAGAAGTGGGGCGCTGGGTTTCTGTATGAATATCTCAAGTGTTCGGTCTACAGTTACAAACATGTCACTTTTCCTGGATCTGACTTTATTTATTTTGATTGGATCTCAGTAGTTCTTTAAGGCTGAAACTGAAGCTGTGTGGCCCCTGGAGACTTGCTGAAACCTCAACTGCACCCAGCATAGCAGAGCAACTTGAAAGTTAATCAGTGCTGAGGGACTGTTTATTTCCAGCCCTAGAATTTGGAGGCAGATGGAATTTTGGGCCTGGTGGACCCATAGGTCGGTGATGAGCCAGCAGGGTTTATAGCCCCTCATGTTATCAGGGGATGGGTGGTGGATGTTCCCTCAGGGGGTGGGTGTGCAAGAAAGGAGTTCTTGCTTAGAAGAACAAGAGTGACAAGGTCCCCATCCCAGGTATGAGAACATTGCAGAGCTGTGTGGACGGATCCTTGGATTCAGGATTCAGAGTGCCTCCATGGGCTGACACTGCCCCGTGACCTGGGAAGCTGAGGTAGCTCAGATGCTGTACTCCACAATGTGGACCAGGAAAAAGAGGTGTCCTAGGTTGATTTTATTGTGATAAAATAGTGACCAAAGCAACTTGAGGATTTATTTCATCTTAAAACCTACTACCATCTTTCAGTGAGGGAAGCCAAGCAGGAATCTGAAACAGACTCCATGGAAGAACAGTGCCTACTCCTATCTTTCTTTTTAAAATATTTTCTTATTTATTTTATGTGTATGAATATTACCTCCATGTGTGTAAGGGTTCTGGAGTCATGCAATGCAGAAGAGGGTATCAGATTTCCCCTGGAACTGAAGTTACAGATGGTTGTTAGCTGCTGTGTGGGTGGGTGTTGGGAATCAAACTCAGGTCTGCTGCAAGAGCACCCAGTAACCACCAAGCCATCTCTCCAGCCCCCTTAGGTACCTTTCTTATACAGACAGCACAGACCCACTTGTACAAGAATGGCATCACCCACAATGTGCTGGACCCTCTTACACCAACCAGCAATCAAGACAGTGCCCCCAGCCATATCTACAGGCCAGTTTGATGGAGGAAATTCCCCACCTGATGTCCCCTCTCCCCAGGTGTCTCCAGTGTGTGTCTAGTTGCCAAAAACTAACCAGTGCAATAGGGTAAATCCACACTGTGCCTGACTCATCAGGCATGACCCACAGAACGCCTAGGCATTCATTCCTGTTCCGTTTTCTCTGCTGCCCTTCTCCCCTATCTTCAAACACATTGTTAGTTATTTGACTCCACGCGCATCTTGTTGCCACCCCATAAGGAAGGCCTCTCATCAGGGAAAATCCCCAACGATTTTCATTCAGGAAAGCATCTCCAGTCCTAGTGTTGAAAGTGTGCTCAGTGTTTCATGAATGAATGAATGAATGAATGAACAGATGATTGTGGCATTTCACCTCAAGCCCCATTCCTGGGCCCTTCTGTGCAAGGCTCACCCCTGCACATGCTCCACCCTCTAAGCAGCAGGGTGCTAGTTCCTGTGGGAGAAGCAAGGTGGTACTGAACACCAACTGATTCAACTGTTCACTCTACAGAGCTCGGAGAGGGGCAAGAGTAACCTCACAGCAAGATGACGCCTGTTCAGATACCTTCTGAGTTGTATCTGTGCAACTGTGGCACTTTCTGCTCCTTGGCTGCCTACTGACAGTCCTGCCAATTCCAAGCTGCGTGAGGGCTCAGGAAAAAAATCTGAAGGGAAGAAGAAATGGGAAAGGAGAAACAGGATCTCTCAGTGAGGTCAGAAGTGGTGGGCGGGGCACGCTTCTGGGTGCTGAGTTGCCCTCCCACCTCTGTCCATCAGCCAGCCTGCTGTCCTTCCTCTACAGAGCAGACCAAGGACCTGTATGTAGGAGGCCCTCTCCATCAGCAAGTAAGAAAGCCAGTGTGGTTAAGTCCATTGGTCCACTTCGTCCTGAGATCTACCCCCCATTTGTCTTTTTCCCCTCTGTATCTCTCATACATGCAATCTTGTTTAGTCTTGCCAAACCAGTAAAAATAATTTATCTATTATTTTTATTTTATGTGTATGTGTGTAAGTACATCCATGTCATGCAATGCCCACAAAGGACAGAAGAGAGCACTGGAGTCCTCTGGAACTGGAGTTACAGATGGCTGTTAGCTGCTATATGGGTGCTAGGAATTGAACTCACGTCTTCTGAAATAGTAGCCAGTGCTCTTAGCTGCTCAGCCATCTCTTTAGGCCCTAATCTTGCCAAATCTTATAAAACAATTAACATTTATTTTTTTGAGAGAACAAAATTAAGCTCAGAAAGGTTGAATAGCTTGCTAAGGTCACACAGGTAGGCGTAGGAAGTTTGAGTCTTGAAGTGTTGTTCTTTTTCCCTTCTTGCATCCCTGTTCTTGCCTTCTCTGAGCACATGGGTCCCTAGCTAGTGTTTGCCTTCCTTTCTGTTCCCTCTTTCAGAAAGCTTCCAAGTGCTCACCTGGAAATTTGGTATAAGAAAGAAATTTGAGGGGGCTGGAGAGATGGCCTAGAGGTTAAGAGCACCAACCAGTCTTGCAGAGAACCTGGGTTCGATCCCCAGCACCCACATGGTGGCTGAGAACCGTCTTTAACTCCAGTTCCAGGGGAATCTGATGCCCTCTTCTGACCTCTGTGGCACTGCACGACACGAGTGCACAAACCTACATGCAGACAGTACATTCATATACATACAAAAATAATAAAATTTAAAAAAATTTTAAAAAGAAAGAAATTTGGTATAAGAGCTATTTGTGACATGTCGACAGGTGCACAGACTCGCATGCAGACAGTACATTGATACATATACATAAATAAATAAAATGCTGGACGTGGTGGCGCACGCCTTTAATCCTAGCACTTGGGAGGCAGAGGCACGCGGATCTCTGTGAGTTTGAGGCCAGCCTGGTCTACAGAGTGAGTTCCAGACATCCAGAAACGTACAGGGAGACCCTGTCTCAAAAAAAAAAAAAAAAAAAAAAAAGTCTGACTCTGTAGCAAGACTGGGCTGGAAAGCAGGAATCAATGTTCCCAAAGCTCAGAATTTGAAAGAAGCTCCCCTTGTCTCCAGAGCAGCAGTTAGCCTATCAGAGCCCCTGCGACAGACACTCAGGGATGTATTATGATTCTGTGTCCTAACGGTAGCCTACCTTATCCTTGGCCCTTTGAAAAAATGCTTTTACATGGTCTGCTTGTCTGTCTTGGTTCAGCTCAATAATTTGCCAGAACTCTGTGATCCTGGAAACCAGAGAGACCTGTGACCACAGACTGTCAGTCAGTCCTCCAGCCTTCCCCGCCCTCATCACCCCAGTCACACTCTTCAGGTTGTCATCACCCATATTCCAGGCAGCAGATGCAGACACATGAGGAAGCAAACACTGAATGGGGTAGAAGGATGAGGTAGTGCTGACTAACTCTCAGCCAACCAGAAAATGTAATTAACTTCACTGCCCACCCGGACACTGTAAGCCCTCTGGCTAACACTTATGGCTCACACATAAATATGTGTAGAGTACTCTTGGTCATATGGCCCTAAACATGCTCCTGTTATCTTGTACTACGTATTTATGCAACTCTGAAAATGTTGAAGATGCTCTGCATCTTGCAGTATCAAATAGTCAGCCAAGATTTAATTCTTTGTATAAAAATAAACAAGCCTGGGGGCTGGAGAGATGGCTCAGCAGTTAAGAGCACTGGCTGCTCTTGCAGAGGACCTGGATTTGAATCCCGGCACACACATGGTGGCTAACAACTGTCCATAACTCTAGTTCCAGGGGATCTGACACCCTCTTCTGATTTGCATGGACACTGCATGACCTGGGTGCACTTACATGCATGCAGGTAATACACTCATACACATAAAATAGAAATAATGAATAAAATAAAATTTAAAAAATATATCCATCTTATTAATATGTGGATGTGCTTTCATCTTTAATAAATAGTCAATTATATGTATATCAAAGAATTATTTTAAATAAATTTGTGATTTATTATTAGTAAATGTTTGATTCGTGTATCTGTTTTATATACCTACATACCCTGGGTTGTGTAAGAATTTCTTGGGTCAAAGGAATTATGAACAGGAAAACTTTGAGGAACCCTGAACTAGAGGGTCCTGTGTGGAGCTCAGCCCTGGCTCTGCCATGCAGTGGCTCAGTCAGTGGCCTTGGTCTGGACACTGGGCTCTGTGAAGGATTTGCCCTTTTGCCAAATTGCTGTGTCTTTTCTTGCAGGCTGTGACAGCTAAAGATGACATATATGCTATGCTTTTATTATTTTTAACAACTGAATCCTACAAGATAGGAGATAACATGACTCCACCTTAAAGATGAAGAAACAGGTATGCAGAAGTTTATTGGCGAATCACAGAACCGTGATGTTCCTTCAGTAGCCCTCTCTCCTAACCTGCCTTTACCCTCCCTTTGCCTCCAGCAGCAGAGGGGCAGGGGACTAAAGAAACTGTGGCAGGAGCTCAGGGCTGAGCGAGAGGCATCAAAATTAGCGTATGGTAGAAACCAATGACAGAAATAAAGAGTGAAAACCCCCAGGCAAGGACTTCACATAAGGCACAGCATGATCAAGCAAAGCCCCAGAGAAGGAAGGTGCACTGCGTAAATGATTTCTAAAGGGCCAGTGCTCTTGTGGTCCTGGGCTACTACATCGTTGGCCTTTCTCTTGCTCGGGCCCTCTTTTAACATACAGTCTATTTCTATCATTATCCACTTCTATCTGTCCAATTCCTTGTTCTAGAACACAAGAACCTGGAAATCTGAGTGGCCTCCAGACTCCAAGATCTGCCCATGACTTTCTGGTGCACATGATGAAGCCCCGTCCCCATCTAGGAAGTCCTGCTGGAGAGGGCTGTGGCCTCAGGTAGCAGGCCCTACAAAGTCCACATCTTCAGATCCTGGCCTCTGAGAAGGTCCCAGGTGTCATCTGTCCTAAAGGTCTCTCATCCTAGGAATGGACTCCTTTCTCACTTAAATGGAACAGGGACAAGGACATGATGCTGGTGAGGCCTATAGGAAGCCACAGAGAGCCCGCCTAGCCAGCATAGCCATTGGAATGACAAAGTCTTGTTGTTCATGTGTTAACTGGGATGCCACAGGTTGTGCTTTGGAGACCTGGTGCAGACCAAGAAGGCAAAGGTACAGTCTCCAGCTATAGAAGGGGCTGGGGAGGGGGCAGACAGTGGAAAGTCAGCCAAACTGCTGCATAGTCAGCACATTCTCGGGCAGCGTACTGCAAAACCTCCTTGACTTCACTTCCAAGTGAGAAGAGGGCCTCACTGCTGGGGTCATGCTGGGGTCAGCTGGGGCTGTAGGGTTCGGGGGGGTGGGGAAGCCTTGGAGTTCTGCAGAAGCAGGCACTCTCACTGGCTGGCCGCCTTGCTTCCGAGCCCCAGCTCCTGCTTGCCTTCCCTGGTGGATGGGAGCTCTCCTGAGCCTGGGGCTCAGCATGGTCCTTTCTTATTAGGTCCCCTTGGTTCTGGAGACCCAGTGTGTGCATTTGCTGGAGCAGGGGGAGCAGGTGGAGATGGTGGTCCTCGAGGACGAAGGGGAAGTCTTGTTGCAGACTAAGAATGGGTGGGAGGACTAAGAATTCACCAAGCTGTACAGGTGTGAAAAGATGGCTGCAGAGGCATATCACCAAGGTTGCAGAGAGCACACAAGGTAGGGTCACAGCCACGCACCCAAGCCTCCTGAATCCCAGCTCGGAACTCTTCCCGCTGGGAAACTGTGTGGAGGGTGAGAGTTGAGGGGTTTCAGGAATCAGGAGGTCTGCTGGCTGAAGCAGAGCAGGACTCCCCTCTGTAAGGAGGGTCTCAGATGTCCATTAATGTGAGCAACTTCCCAGGATCCCCCTGGATCTGTTCCTAGTCTAGAGGCCTGGTCCTTTTTGGTTCTGGGAGGCAGACTGGCAACTCTCAGCATTCTTGAGCTCAGAAGTCCTCCTGGTAGCTCACACCAACATGACAGGGTTGTTGTGAATCATGACATAGTGAGTCACTTAGCACAGCGGGTGGAAGAGGCGAGGCGGGGAGCAGGATCAAGGGGTACGGGGGGGGAGGCGACCCCATATCTAAGGCTTGCTGTGACTAAGAGTAGGCCCCAGGTCCCAGGAAGCCCATGGTCACACACGCTCCTATCCTCTTCCTTTGTTTCCCCTTGTGGTGGCAGAGTAAGCTCACCTCCCTAAGCAACAGCACCCATAAGCCCATTTCCACCACCTTCGCAAGGCAGGAATGGAGAGAAATCCCTCCCTGAGGAGGTTCCACTCCCACTCCAGTTTCTGCATGTCAGATTCCGAACTCCCACTGGCCACCCTCTTTGTGACGTGTGCGTGCCCATACAGCAGTCTCACTGTGCATCACACACTCCTGTGGGTAGATGGGGCTGCCATGCCCACTTCATAAGCACCCAGGCTCACCTGGCAAGCAGTGGATGTGGTACTTGATGACATGTCAACCTGTCTCCTAAGTCTCCTGATAGTAGAGGACATGGGTAGAGAAGCCAGAGAGAGGCCCTTATAACAAGAGGCTGGGTACAGGTCAGGATGAATTATGGAGGGTGACATTTGAGGCTCCTGACCCTTTAATAGCTCCTTTCCTTTAGTTTGTTCCATTGTTCCTGGCCCTAAGTAGCCTGCAGAGTGGCTAATCATGGGCAGTTACCACAGCGGCACATCATAAACAGTGTGTAAAAAACCCAGGGAGCTCAGCACACACCCTCCCTGAGCCGGCACCTGAGCTTCTGCCTGGCTTCCCACTGGAGGAAGCCAGCTTGGTCAGCAGTCTTTGGTGAGCTGTTTGTCCTTCTTTGTTACAGTCCCTGTCAGGAAGTTCCCTGCCCTTGCAAGGCTTGGTCCCAGAGAGCCACAAATTCATTAATGTAAATCCATGAAGATAAGATGCACAGTCTATGTGGGTGCCCAGCTGGTCAGCCCAGTTTTACCCTGAGATCATGGAGTGGCTTTTCCAAGGCTTCAGAGTGAGCAGCCTGTGAGAAGAGAGGGACCTGGACCTCTTTATTGCACAGAGTATGAGCAGGAGTAAAGGCTGACGTCTTCCAAAGCACTTCCAAATCTGTGTCCAGGTCTCACATTATCTCAGCTTATAAATGCAGAGAGTAAAGCTCAGAGCAAGAAAGCCATAGTCTGTCACTAGACATATGGTTAGGGTGACTGGCAGATAGCAGACCTCAGGCCACAATGTTTTGTTTGAAGCCCACTATGGCTTCTTGCCACCTCCTTATCTTATGACATGACTTTTTCTATATTCACCTCCTCACATGTCAGAGTTCTGAAAAGTTAGTTTACAAATCAGGTTCAGTGAGACAAGCTTGCAATACCAGTAGTGGGTAAGCAGAGACAGATTCCTGGCTTACTCACTAGCCTATTCAGTGTGTTCAGGTCAATGAGAGATTATCTTAGGAAAAACTCCTGAGGAATGATACCTGACCTCCATACCCACGCACACACACATGTACACACATATACATGCATACCTATGCTATGTGCACACACACACACACACACACACACACACACATACAGTCAATTGGTTGACTACTCACAAGTCTCCAAGGCTTCTTTCATACTTCCATATTTCTGCCAAAGCCACATAGACTGGGCATCACCTATTTGTGGATTTACATGGATGAATTTGTGGATCTCTGGTACTGAGCCTTGCAAAGGCAAGGATGCAGGGCTCCTGGTCATAGCTCTCAATACCCAGCCTGCTCAGAAAGACTTGCTTCTACCACCATGCTTGTCTCTTGCTTCTATCCATGCTTGCAGGGGAATCCTCCATGTGTGCAAAGCTGGGAGGAAGCTGCTGAGTTTCCTGAACATAGCACTCTCTCTCTCTTTAAGGAAAGGAGACTCTCTGAGGCTCTAACAATATCAAGACCTTGGACTGGGAGTCAGAGGACTGGACACAGGCTCCGTGTCCATCACCAACTTGCTGGGCAGCACTGAGCAAGCTACCCTCACTGGCCTTGGCTTCTCATTTGTTCAATAAGAAGAGCTCAAAATTTCCAAGGAAATGGTGCTCCTGGTGACTGGTAGATGTGGGGTGGATGAGGTCCTGGACTTTGGCTGAGGCTTGGTTACATCAAGTTTAAAAAATCAAGCAGCCTGGCTGGCTTCAAGCAACCTGTGGTGGGCTCCATCATCATTCGGAGCCAGGACAGAAATACTGGGATGGGACCTTGAAAAAAGCCCTTGAGATGAAAGGACATCGCTAATCTTGCTATGAAGTTTGATTGTGGTTTAATTCATGACATACAATTATTTAGAATATACTTAATGCATGAAATGTCATGCATTTATGTACTTTATTTAAAAATACGTTGTATTTAGAATAAAAGATTAGCATTTGAGATGCTTGTATTGTGTTAGAAACATCTGCTGTGTTCAGGATACAGCTGAGAAACATTAGTCTGAATGGAAGAGGACTCTGGTGAGTACTTCCTAGAGAAGATAATCTTTGGGAGTGTGTGGACAGGGTCCTGAGTGCTCTGTTTCTGTAGGGACCCTCACATCCCGGGAAACCAAGCAAAGCTGGGTGAAGCACCTGGCCTCCAGCCCTGTTCTATCAATGGGTCTAAGCTCCCTGCAAGAGTAGCAGGAAGGCAGTAAGATGGGGTGGGGAGAGGAGATGCTCCCTGGGCTCCCTCTGGGGCTGATCAGTTCACTACTCACTTGCTTTGTCGGTTCCAATATACCCTTCCAGCAGGCTCCCTCATGTGAGCCTCTAGCTGGTAGGATGCCTGCAGGAGAAGGCACCAGAAAATTCTGCAGAACTCGGACCCCAAAACACAGAGATCAGAGAAATGCGCATGCAGTGCCAAAGACAGGCTTGATCTCTCCAACCACCAGGCAGTGTCTCAGCATTTGCACCTGCTCTGGCTGAGGTGGGACCACCTAGTTTCAATGCTCAAGTCATCATCTCTGAGGGGGCCATGGAAAGACCCTTAGTCTCTGTACTCTATACAGGTGCCTTAGATTGCAGGGATATGAATTATCTGGGACACAGGAGGTGAAAAGAGCTGCCAAAAGATCCAGAAGGCTGAAGGAAGCATTCCCCACCCCATCCTGGTTCTCAGGTAGCTAGCTTGCCCTCGTTTGAGTGAGTTTGAGTCTCCTAGCTCCTAGGAAGCAGAGGGCAGCCTGAGAAGAGGATTATTCAGAAAATCACCACCACACTCTGAGAACAGAAGCTGAGGCTCATGATGGGAAGGCCGCCCACCCGAAATTTTGGCTAGAATGAGTCATTATTGCCCTTCTTACTAGGGAAGTTTCACGTAAGTGATTTAATCACACAAGACCATCACCACTTTTACTTTAAGGGTCAGTCAAGTGAGGAGGTCCCATCAAGTCCACATAGGCTCTGCAACTCCTCAGCCTTAATACCTTGAACTGGAAATTGCAGTTTCCTATGCTAACTTGGGCACAGTGAAACCTGTCCTTGCAGGCTTGCCTGAGGTGTTAACTCAGATGACTGCATAAGGACACAGGTGTGACCTAAATTGTAGATGATCCCTTCTTTCTGTGTTGCTACTGTGCACCTCTAGGATTCCTTTTGCATCTTGCTTCCCCAGCCCCAAGAAACAGCCATGTTACCCTCCTTGACTGCCCCTGGGGCTCTGAAGTCTTCCGAAGTTTCCTCCTTCTTAAAAAATAGACCCTTGAGGGCTGGAGAGATGGCCTAGTGGTTAAGAGCGCCGACCGCTCTTACAGACGACCCGGGTTCGATCCCCAGCACCCACATGGCGGCCGAGAACCGTCTGAAACTCCAAATCCAGGAGAACTCCAGTTCCAGGGGAATCCGACACCCTCTTCTGACCTCCGCGGCATTGCACGACACAGGTGCACAGATTTGCATGCAGACAGTACATTCATACACATACAGAAATAAATAAAATAAAAAAAAATAGATCCTTGAATTGAAAATCACATAAATCCCTCACAGTGCTATGTGTACCTAGGGGCCGAGGGGAGGTGTCTTAATGTGTAATTTGGCCCCCCAGAGCATGGGGACAACACAGGCAGGAGGGGTGAGAGCCATCTACAGTCTTTGAGGGACATAGAAAGAGACACTTGTGAATGGCTCCCTTTTATGACCAAGGTGTGCAGAGGCCAGAGGTCCCAGCCCCCTGGTTAGGGCCTCTTCCTTTGTGGCCGCTGGTTTGGATCTAGACTCCCGTTTTCAGACTCTGGGAGCAGCCCAGCACTTGCATGACAGAAAGTTGGGCCCTTAAGTGATGAGAGAGAGCTTACAGTTGTCATGACAAGCGTAGTTCAGAGCAGTCTCATGACAAACATGGCAGCACCAGAAACCCAGGCCTTCCTTCACTGGCCCCGGGCAATGGCAGGCGCCTCTAACCTTCACATACCTGCTTTGTCTCTGTTGCTGGCCCACTGTGGGACTACAAGAATGATGATGGAGTGTGACTGGGATATAGTGCTTTCACCCTACCGGAGCCTGTGATGTGAACAAGGCAGGAAGGGTCCTCCTGACAGGAGTTCAGAGGGGAAATGATGGCCCAAGTAACCCAGAGGAGTCCTGTGCCTGCCGTCCATTATGGTGAGTTGTAAGGACCAGCTTGGTATTGGCTTTGCAGATGCTTCCCAGAAACTAAGTTTCAATACACTGGGGGCTGGGAGGAAGAGAAGCAAAGACTGTGTTAGCTTTGAGGCTGCATACAGAACCCCACTTGGCCATAAACAGATACCTTAAGACAGTTCTCGGAGGACTTCATTCTCTTTGCCCTGCCTTGGGAGAGGTTTAGTTTGAGCATGTGGGAAGAGAGCTCAGGAGCCACACCGCAAGGGACCTGCATTTGAAGCTCACCTTCTACAGTGACAGGCTGGCACGGTGGCATGTCCTTCTGTGCCTGTTTTCCTCACATTCAATAAGTTTGTCAGCTTTCAATTGCTACAACAAAGTACTCAAGTACTCACTCAGAGAGAAAAGGGTGATTTTGGCTCATAGTTTTAGAGGATGCTTTGTGACTATGTACAACCACTGCTTTTAGGCCTCTGGTGGGGTGGTAGACAAAAATGATGGTACAGCATGGTAGAGCAAACTGCTCATGTGTATGTAACATGAGGAAGAGGAAAACAGGGCCCAATACCCAAGAGCTTTCTGCATTTCCCAGTCCCGTAACTCAAGGAACTAAAACTTTTAACACATGAATCTTTGGGGGACACACATAAACCATACAGTAAACCACAGAAGGGCTCATGACTTAATTCGCTTGCAGATGGCCCTGGGCTCACCACTCTAAGTCCAAGTCTACCTCCCACATCTTCAGTCTGCCACTGCCCTGACTTCTCATCATTCCGCAGCCTCTGTCTCCTTCCCCATCCCTGTCTCCTTCACTTCATTCCCCTTCAGTCCTAAGATCCATAGGTATCCATAGCACATTCAATGAACATTCCATAAATAAATTCATGCATGACATATAAGACCCACCCCTCAATATTACTATCCACCAAAAGTCCTTTCTATCTTCCACTATCCTTAGAATAAAGTCAACTTTGGCTCTGAGTATCAGGGCTTTTATGGACTTTCTCTCCTCTCTTGTCACTGCCACACCCCATGGCTACGTTCCAAGTCTGCTGGGGTTCTTGGTAGACTTTCTCAAATACCAGGTTCCTTCTGGCTTTGAACTTGCTTCTCAGTTCTCCCACCCCAGCTGCCTCTTCTATGCCCCTCACTTCTGTTAGACTCACTTCTGGAACCCACATTTGAACATTGCCCCAGAATCCCTTTCTTTCTGGTCAGGAATTGTCCTGTGGTCTTGGTGCTCTTTCTGGAGCCTCATCCTATGTGACAGAATGACTTCATCCTAGGTGGGACCTCCCAGAAGGTAGCACCATCTCACCCTCACTAATCTCTGGTTCTGCTTCTAATTCTAAAGTGGGTCTGGCCTAGGGCATGTCCTCAATATTTCTTTAGTGAACAAAGAAGAGATAAGTTACCTATAATGACATTCAGCCTGAGAGTCAGGACACATCAGAAATGAAGTGACTTCATAAATCCATTTGTATGAGAAAACCCTTCAGAAATGCTCAATATCGTGGGCTAGCAGGCAAATGTGTTAAGCTTCAATAATGTATCTTTCACTCCAGTTAGAATGACTATCATATAAAAGAAAAAAAATAAACGCTGGTGAAAGAAAGCATTCTCAGATACTGTTGGTAGGAAAGTAAATTAGTATAAATAAGGGAAATAGTGATCTAGCTATTCCACTACTGGTATATGTTCAAAAGAAATGAAATCAGTATGTTGAAGAGACATCTGCAGCCCCATGTTCACTGAAGTGCCATTCACAGTAGCCAAGATAGGGACTCAACCTGGGTGTCCACTGACAGATGAATGGATAGGGAAAATGTGTTATTTATATACAGTGAACATTTGGACATAAAAAAGCATGAAATCTTGTCATTTGTAGAAACACAGATAGAACTGGTGGACATTTTGTTAAAGAAATAAGCAGGCACAGAAAGACAAAGCCCACATGCTCTCACTGTTATGTGAAAGTTGAAGAGTTGATTTAGGAAAAGAGTGGAGCAGTGGTTGCCGGGAGCATGTGGGAAGGAGGACAATGGTGGTCTGAGCTTACATGCAGTAAGGAGGACTGTGGTTACTAGAGCCTTGGGGGCACCTGGGAAGGAGGGCTGGAGAATGGTCAGTGGACGCAGGGGCCAGCTGGATAGGAGGAAGAGCTTCTAACTTCTATTGCACTAGAGGGTAACTATGGCTGACAATTAACTGAATAGCCCAGATAGCTAGTAGAGATTTTGAATGCTCCTAACACTAGGAAATGAGACTATCTGAGGTGCCAGCAAGATGGTTCAGGGGCAAGCCTGACAACCTGAGTATGAGTTCTGGGACCCACATGGTAGGAGAGAACCGACTTCTGCAACTCGTCCTGGGGACTCCACTCATGCACCATCTCCTGCTCAACAAATAAATGTAATAAAATTAAAAATAAATGTCTAAGGTGATGGATAAACCAGCTACTCTGACATTACACATAGTATGTTATATACTGAAATGTCACAATATACCCACAAACATGTACAACTACCCTGGGTCAATTAAAAACAAAATATATTTTAGAAGTAACTCGCCAGGCTGGTGATTCAGCTCAGTGGGTAAAGTACTTGCTGCACAAGCATTAGGACCTGAATTAGAAAGAATCCTTGGAACCCACCTAAAGTCGAGTGCACATCCATAATTCCAGTGCTCCTATGTCAAGATGGGAGGTGGAAAGAGGGGAATCCTTGAAAGCTTGCAGGCCACCCAGCCAGGGGTTCCCAGAGGCAACCAACCAGAGACCCTGATTCAAGCAAGGTGGAAGGCAAGGACCAGCAAGGACCAAGGTTGCCCTCTGCCACACGCGTGCTTCTGTGTACATACACAAACACACACACGCACACACACACACACACACACACACGAGCGTGGGTGCACGCACACAAGCAGATAAAATGGATAGTTAGCCTTTATTTTTCAGTTCTGCGTCAGTACATCAGTATTTAAATAATAATTGCAATGGCTATTTTTTTTCTTTTCTGTTTTTTTTTTTTTTTTTTTTTTTTTTTTTTTTTGGTCTTTTCAAGACAGGGTCTCCCTGTAGCCCCAGCTGTTCTGGAACTTACTCTGTAGACCAGGCTGGCCTCACTAAGATCCACCTGCCTCTGCCTCCCGAGTGCGAGGATTAAAGGTGTGCGCCACCATGCCTGGCTGCAATGGCTGTTTCTTAATGAGAAAAGAAAACATTATAGGCTGTGAATGAGAAAGAACTGGGTTCTAGTCCTGACTCTGCCTCAAAGACAAATCACCTTCTTTCTCCTAGACCTTAGTTTTCCCTCTTAACAAAAGGGATGTGACCCTGCTTTGCATGGCTTTGAGGATCAGACAAGATATTTGGTGGTGAAAGGGGCTTTGATGAGTACAAAGTTCGAACTAGAATTATGGGGTGACGGATGTAATTCAGGCACAAAGAGAGGTTTCTCCAAGGTTTGTCATCTCTTCTTTATTTTCTTTCAAGGAAATGGCTCCGACCAGACCAGTCCGCCTGCATTATTGTTGGCACTGGGAACCAGGGGGAGAGGGCGGTGGGGAGGGAGCAGGGATCTTTAAGAGAGACTCTCTGGGGGACACTAATATTTTTAATAGTTTGTGGGTTATGAAGTAAATCTCTGTTCTCCGCATTATATATCTCGGCCGAGCCCAAAGAATGTTTCCAGCGTCTCTAATGAAACTGAAGCAGTAACCCAGCAGAGAGAGAAAGAAAAGAAGAAAGGGAGATTTATTTGCAGAGATGTTTGCTCAGAGAGAGAGGAGAAAGCAGCCAGAGGCAGGGGGCCTAGCTCAGCCCCACACCCGGCACTCATGTGCCCTTGCTCTGTCCCTGGTCGCTGCTGGACCACCTATCCTCACCTTTGAAGCAGGCAGACAGCCTCCTCTTCCCACGGCTGGGGATGGGGGCATGGGGCTTTCCTCTGATCATCTGGAGTGGGGTGAGCTTGCCAGCAGTTGGGGGGACTGGCTTTTACAACCCGTAAGAAAGGGGCTGCAGCACAGTGCCTCAGTGGGAGAGCACAGTTATTAACAGGTCCTACCTAGGCCTTGGGAAAAATGCAGGACTTCTTGGAATTTAAAAGGTCCGAGTGAATAACAAAACCAGACTTTCTGGGTGAGTCAAATGGATTTAAAATACACTCCAAGGAGCCTGGGGCTTCTTTGCTGTGGAAGGGGCAGGATGAATGTCTTTGTGTGTTCGCTGGTATGTGTCTACACTTCTGGGTTCTGGGACATTTGTTAGCTCACTGGGTATGTGCTCTGAGCAACTTTTAAGTGTCAAGGATGGCAGCTTATGGCTGAGCTGCTGTGCAAGGCCCCTCTTCATAAAGCCAAAGGAGTGTATTAGCTGGGTCAAAGGCCCTTCCAACTTTAGTAACCAAAGCAGTGGAAACTAGAGAGAACTTGTCTCTGGTCCAACAGAGGCCTGGGTGCAAACCCTCAGCTGGCTACCTGATTATTTGGGTGATGTATGTAACTTAGTGTGTCTCCTTGGCCTCAGTGTGCAATTGCCTCTCCCAGGGAAGTTGAGGGGACTGAGTCTGGAACTCACCCCGGCACACTTTGGGAGCACATGGCTTTTTCTCCTCACACCAGATCTCTGTTCTAAAACTGTCATTCATCTTTTACCCACACACACTTTTTAAGACTCATTCATTTATGAACCTTTACAGATCATCTACTGTGTGCTTAGCATCATTCTAGGTACTAGATATGGCTGAGAACTCCTGTCCTCTGGAATTTGTGCTTCCTAATCCTTGGTGTCCACCTGCCCTGGATTCAGTGGTCAGAGCTGAAGAGACTGGATGTAGGAGGTACAGATTGGAAACCCCAGGTTGGCTATAGCCAGACACACGTATTGACTATGAGAGAGGGGAAGCACAATTTCCCTTAGAATGGGAATAATAGTGAAGATAATGAAACGGAAACCATGAAAGGGTCTCAGCGTATTTTATCAGACAGAAGAAGCAGCAAACCAGAAGACAGGCCAGTTGAAATTATTCCATCTAAGGAAGAGAAAGACAAAAGAGTGAAGAAAAACGGGATGTCTAATGAGAACTTAAGATGAAAGAAAGAAGCAGAAAGAATACTGAAAAGCCATGTGTGAACACTTCCCATGTTAGATATGAAGCAAAATTTACACAGTCAAAAAGCTCAATGACCTCCAGGTGGGGTCTACTCAAGGAGATCTATATTTAAATACATGATAATTAAAACTGTTGGGGCTGGAGAGATGGCTCAGCGGTTAAGGGCTCTGGCTGCTCTTGCAGAGGACCAGGGTTTGATTCCCAGCACCCACACGGCGTCTGGGAGCCGCCTTTAAATCCAGTTCCAGGGGAATCCAACGTCCTCTTCTGACCTCCGCAGCATTGCACCACACGAGTGCACAAACCTACGTGCAGATAGTACACTCATACACATAAAAAAAGAATAAAAAAAAATAAAACCGTTAGAAAGCAAAGGCAAAGCATGAATCTTGATGGAAGCAGGAGATAAACGGCACAGCCAAGCTCTCAAGGGAAGTCATAGAGGCCAGAGGCAACGTGCTTAGAAATGCTGAGAGCAAAAGAGTATCAGTGGGGAATTCTGTGTCCAGCAAAACTATCCTTCAAAAGGAAGATAAAAACCAGGAGAGTTTGTCACCAGTTGAGTTGCCTTACAAGATGGATCAGGAATCCTTCTTACAGAAATGAATCATTGCTGGAGAGTAACTCAAATCCACAAGAAGGAATAAAGAACAGTGGTAAAGCTAACTGTATCAGAAAGTAGAAAAGATAGTGTAAATGAATGTGGCCATGTGTAACTCTTTTTTTATATGATGTGATCTAAAAGACAACTCCAGAAAGTGGTTGTAGTTCCATGTGGATGGGCTTTAGAATCTACTGAGATGTAGGAAGTTGTAGTTCCACATAGATGGGCTTTACAATCTACTGAGATGTAGGAAGTTGTAGTTCCACATGGATGGGCTTTAGAATCTACTGAGATATAGGAAGCTGTAATTTGTATCAAAATTACAGTACAAAGAAAGGAAGAGGGAAAAGAACAGTGCAGAGATAAAGTTTTGGTACGCTACTATAATTAAAATGATATTGAGTTTATAATTTCTAGCGAAAACACTAAGAAAATAACTCAGAATGCATGTAGTCACAGAGTTGGTGTCCCAAGACAGCTGAGACTTCATTCTAGATGACTTTGGGCAAGCCACTTTGCAGTTCTGAGTCTTAGTTTCCTCATCTGTCAAGCGGCTGTAATTCTGAGTAGACCACAGGCTTACCCATATCTCCAGGGCAGTAACGAATGTGTGTGCACATCAGAGGAGAGATTGCTGTCCAGTGACTGTGGAAAGGAATACTGTGAGGCTTGCTCTTTGTCTTTCTTAGTTGTGTAGAGTTGAGCAAGTCAATCCAAGGGCCTCTTTTGTTTGATGAGGGAAGAATAGTTCCCAAGATGGGAATGGCAGGTGTTCTTGTGTGCTGTCCTTATTGAGGAAAGTGTTTGGCACAAAATAGGTCTCACAGATGAATGCTGGTGATTTTAACTGTGAGCAACCAAAGACCCAAGGTCTCCTCTCCTCTCCTCTGAATGTTTCTGTTCCCTCTAAGGTCATGTTTTGAAATCCAATCCCCTATATGATGATATGTGGATATGGAGCTTTTGAAAGGTGATAAGGTCATGGGGATGAGGTCGTTATGAATGAAGTTAGTGTACTTATAAAAGAGCTCTCAGATAGATCTTTTGCTTACCCCTATTCCCATCATGTGAGGGCATAGCAGAGACCTGTGACCTAAGCGGTGCAACCTAACCAAACATCAATCTTCGGATGCCTTGATCTTGGACTCCGTACCCTCCATAATTGTGAGCAAGCAACTTCCTCTGTTCATGGACTGCCCAGTCTACTAAGACATCTTCTTAGTCATCTTTGGATCCTTGCAGCCTAGCAGAGAGTATCTGTCTCACAGATGGGATATTTGCTCAACTGAACTGAAGTTGACCATCCCTTTTATCATCTAGCCAGAAGCCTGCTAAAGTTCACAACACAAGGGAGAGAGCAAGGGCTCAGGAGACTGGGGCTAGAGTCAGGAGAGAAGAATCACTGTGGGACCCATCTCTGCCCCGCCCCCCTGCTGGGCTGTGAGAGTCCAGGCCCAAGTCCAGCAGTAGAGTGGACCCTTCGGCAGGAAATGCCATAACCTTGGCACCCAGAGGGAGCAGATGTGTGTTTTTCCCACATTAGGACATCTTGCTAAGAATGGGTTGTTGGCCCTGAGAGATATTTGGGATTTAAGGGTGACTAGGCCTGTTTAAAATCTCTTAAAGGGACCACTACGTCCTCTCTAGATGATGAACTGTCTCCTTTCCTTCACTGCTTACATCAGCAATGTAAGTCTCCACTTGTCCTCTCCTGCCTCCCACACACTCGACCCAGACTCTAACCCAGACCCTTCCCTGTGCTTTATCTTGCCATGGTACCCAAGAGGGTTTTCTCAACCGAAATGTTCCTCCTTATTGGCTACACCAACTGTCCCTTCAGGCCTCTGAGGAGGACAGAGAGAGGGAGCAACCTTCTAAAGAATATACCTTCTGTGGCCTCCTACAGGCTCCCATGGGGTGAATGAGCAGGGAAGGAGAGATGGTGCTGACTGTGGGTAGGCTTTTCATATAGTCCTCGGTGACCCTAGGCAGGTGTGATCATGGCCCCAGCTGAATCCATGAGGAAACTTAGATGCAGAAGCACAAATATGGGTGAGGCCACTGCTGGCATCCAAGCACTCTCAATGGACCATTCAGACACTCAAGGAAAGGTATGGCTCCAGGGAGGCTGGAGAGGGCATTGGAGCCCTGCTTTGGTTTAGTCCAGTGCTCATTTCACCAATACCCAGAGAAGGCACGTGGTAGGGGAGGGGTGGGTGTAACCCAGATTTGCCATTGTTCTTCCCATTACCCTTTTCTCTTCCAGGAATATTGATTTCCCTTGTCAGACATGCTGGAAGCCAGCTTCTGAATCAGGCCAACCTTTCTGGAAATTGTCTTGGGCCTGAGAGCAAATATTAGTTGTCTGCTTGGGAGGTGGGACAAGTCAGGCTGAAGCCTCTGATTGAGGAGATGACCATCAAGTCTGGAGGAGGGCTGGAAGAGTCCACATCCTAAGCAGAGCCTACAAGTCACTGGGGAGAACGTTGCTGGGCCTGCGAGGCTGGGTGTCCCTGTTCACTGTATTAACCACTCTGAAGCTTCTGTTTCCTGGTCTGTAGCATGGGGCATTTGAATACTTGTGTCTATAGTGAGTTACGGACAGGTTTAGAAATTGTCCCAAGCCATACTCTGGAGAAGACTAAATCCCTTTAGTAGTGGTAGGTTTTAATTTCTTTCTTTTTTTGTGATAAGCTGGCCTTGAACTCTTGATCCTCTTGCATCAGCCAGCTGAGTATTTGTATTATAGGTGTGCACCACTATGCCCAGCTGGTGGCATAGTGTAAACTACCACTGGTCAGTACTAGAAGGGACTTGACTATCAACTGGGGCAACTCTGCAACAGATAGATGGGAAGACTGAGAGACCAGATAGACTGAGTGTAGATTCAGCCCACTGGGACTCTGTCTAGGGAAGGAGCAAACGGAGGGTCATTCATAGCATCAAAACTGACCCCCATTTCTCCTGAGAGGAGAAAGGGATGTCCAATGACATGCTAAGGTAGAGTCACCCCTGGTTTGCTGTGGGCTGCTCTCCTCCCTTGTCACTCTTGGATAACTGTATGTGATGGTGGGTAGACATGGAGGGTGTCCATCTTGGTTCACCATGGACCTGGAGAAAGCTGCCCCTTCAACTCCAAGCCCTGCGGGATGCAAGGAGACCCAGATCACAGGCTACCTGTGCTTCAGTGAGGTTATGGCTGAAGAGCACTGATGACAGAATCTGTTACACAGAGGACAGATGCCATCTAAGACATCATACTCCCTTATAGTCTGTTCATGAAGAGGAGTTCACTAGACAGTCCTGACAGACACACCATGCCTCAGTAGGGAGAAGGAGTGAACATATTCTGCATTATGCTTCCTCTGCAGGTTCCAGGAACCTGGTTCCTTTCCCTCTATCCCCTTTGATCCCACAGTGATGTGTACACTTACACATGTATATACACATATGCACACACTCTCATGACCCTTTCCTCATTACTTAGGCTCAGACCTCACAGTCCTCCCTCTGGACTAGTGGTCACATTCTCCCTGCAGCCAGTGAACTTTATGAAATGAAAATTGTGCTTCTGATGGGGAGGAGAGAGTGAAAAGATAAACCAAGGATGCCAAATCCAGCTCTGGAGAAGCCCAGCTTCTGTGTGGTGTGTATAGCGATGAGGCCTTCCTGACAGAGCCTCCACCATCACCATTACTGTTACCACAGCCTCTGGGCCATGTGCTCAACACCTGCCACACTACTTCATCTCCCTCAGAGACTCCTTCCCAGCCATCAGGTGGAGACATATCCACCTGGAAGGATGTGGGCAGCCCCTCGCAGGATGAAGATGAGGATGACAAGCTGGAACGTGGGCAGTATCGGGCACAGCCCCTGGCAGGGTGAAGGATGAGCTTGCTGCTGTCACTGTGGTCACCCTGGTAAAAGTCTTGGTTGGTGTGGTGTGGACATCTTTCTTGTAGACTGTACCTCTTCCCAGTTTAGCAAACAATCTGAAGCTTTTGTCTGGGTCTCTATCAGGTCATAATAATTCAAGGGGCAGGAAAGGACCAGGGGCAGGTCTAGAAAGTCCCACCATTTCACAGAGAGGAAAGTGAAGCTCAGGGATATTTTATGAAGGGTGTGTGTTCTTTCCACAGCAGCATCCTGGTAGAAGTCACTGCTATGTCTACAAATGGGTGCAGTCATCTGGCACAGGACAAGGTGGAGCAAGCCCACTCTACAACAATCCTTTCATTAATTTAACTGTCAGTGGGCACCTGCTATGTGTGAGGCCCTCCCACATATACTGCCTCCTAAAGGGTGGACCATCGTGTCCATTTTCAGAGCTCCTGCACCTTGTTTCAGGTCACAGTTATTTTGGTAAGTGGTACAGCCACAATTCCAACCCTCATCCCCTGCGTCTGTGTCTGTCATTCTTCTTTGCTCAGACAGGCTCTCTAGGCCAAGCTCCTTGTCCTTCCCTAATGCAAGAAGTAGGCCCTGGTCCCCAGCATCCCTCTGAGCATAAGCACTCATTTTGGAAACAGAACTTGGCAGACCCACTGGGATTAATTAATTACAGGCCTATCTTCAGGGTGGCCCCGTCAGCCGTCAAGGCTGCTGCATACCTGTTGATTGCATAATCCATAAATACATTTGACATCTTTAATTGGAATCAGGTCCTCCAGGCCCTGCCCACAACTGAGTTATGAGCTCTGAACTTCCTGCTGGCAGCGCTGAGCTTCTGCCTGAATTGGGGCCCAGGAAGGACAAATCAACTTGGGGTGTGATGATATTTCTCAAGGATTAGGAAGCAGAGAAAACTCACTGCTTCGATATAAGAATGGGAGGGGCCCCAAGCTCCACCGTCACCATCCTTTCCCATCTCTTTTCCTTTAGAAAGCCTTCCTGGGCCTACTGAATGCTGGGCTGCAGGACCCACACAATAGAACTCTTTCAAGGATCCATCCTGGGATTGATATGTGGCTTTAGGGTTTTCTGCTGGAATCCCTACTCAGTCTGCCTTACCCAGATCATATCCCAAGATAGACCAAGTCCCTCTTCAACACAGCACACATCCAGAAGCTTCCTTAATAAGATAAGCCACCTGCCTGCCTAGGTATAGGCCTTTATCTGCTCTGCAGCCGTCAGGAGCACCCAGCCCAGAGCCTGAGACCTGAGACCATCTTTGGCTTCATTCCCTCATTGTCATGACCACCTGCCAGTTTGCAGGTTCTCAGAGAGAGAAGGGGGAAGCCATCCAAGAGGAGGAAGAGCTGAGGAATGCCCTATGCCAAGAAGCCCACAACCCAGTGGGAAAGCATGGGCAAAGGGGCCCAGTGAGACCCACGACAGGTCATACAAACTCAGCTGAGGAAGAGCTGGAAGCCTGTGGAGCCAGCCATGTACTGAGCCAGGCCTCCTTCTTCCACAAACCCTGTGGGGGGCTAGCCAACCTTCTCTTCTGTCCTAGGGAAAGGGTTGGCCTACCTTGGACATTTAAATAAAAACGTTGTACAAAAGTCTCACCCAGTACGACATTCAGTTCCCTTTCCAAGCTTTCACAGGGGCTGCAGGCTGGTCTTCTGGGAATCATGAACTTTTCATGGCCACTCCAAGAACATAGGGGCTTGTGCTGGACTGTCGGGAGTCGTGCCGAGGACATGGGCTCCAGTCTAGGCTGCCATCTGCTCACCCTCCACCTTACTCTTCTCCCTTGGCAGAATCCTCTTCCTGGAGGAGGGGCTACTCCACTCCCACAGACAACTTCTTCTTCTCCCTTGGAAGTGCGCCCTGAAGAAAGCTGCCAGGTGACATGTTTTGGAAGCCCATTCTCCAGGAAAGAAAAGGTGTGTTGTATGACAGGAGAAATACATATTACAAACGAAGAGGGTCCCTATGGTGGCCACATGCTAGCCGCACAACCTTGGACAGGTGGTACCTCTCTGAGCTTTGTTTCCCTTGCCAGTGTTTAGAAAACAGTTAACTGGGTGATTCATCCATATGAATGTGCCAGGTCCCTTTAGAAACTGTTTCAGAGTCGAGAGAAATGGCACTGAACAAAATAAACTCTGCTGTGTTTAGTAGTTACCATTCTAGTGGAAGAACTGGGGGTGGAACAAACAAGTAAATATTGTGCATGCTGGGGATAAGAATTGCCATGGAGAGTCACAGGGGGATGGGGACCGATGGTGAGTCCTTAGGGAGGACTGATTTAGTCTATGTGGGAGGGGATGAAGACAATGGTGAGACACAGCTAGGAAGCATGGGGGTATCTGAAAAACATTAGCCAGAAAGACTGGCTTGATGACAGAGCAGCTAGATGGCCTCTACCATTGAGCTGCACACTTCAACTCATTATAAAAGTTGCCTGTGCCTTCCATTTGAAGGAGAGAATGCAAAGAGCAAGAGTAGAAACTGGGAGCCTAGATGAGAAGCTACTGGAGTGTTCCCAGGAGAGAGGGTGGACTTCGGACTGGATGGCACTAGGGAAGAGTGTGAGCAGTGGATGCTCCAGGTTTATGTGAAAAGTAGAACAGACATAATTTGGTGACAAGCTGGACATAGGGTGCCAGTAAAAGAAGAGTTAAGGATGAACTTGTGTTGACCCAAGCAACTGTGAGAAATGAGGCTGTACTTCCTGGAACAGAAACTATGGGGAAAGCAGGAGGGGTCAGGGGGTTCATCCGAGCTCCGTTTGGAGTACGCTCATTTGGAGTACGCTCACTTGGAGTACGCTCATTTGGAGTACGCTCATTTGGAGTACGCTCAATTGGAGTACGCTCAATTGGAGTACGCTCATTTGGAGTACGCTCATTTGGAGTACGCTCAATTGGAGTACGCTCATTTGGAGTACGCTCATTTGGAGGTGCCTGTGCACAAACAGGTGGAGCTGTCGGAGCCTAGAGGTGTAGGAGTGTGTGATGTCCAGGAGAGAAGTCCAACATGCAGGTGGGCATTTAGGAGATGACTGTGAAGACAGGCAGACGTGGAGCAAAGGAGGCAGCCCTGGAGCATTCGGCACTGGTGACCAGCGCAGAGGAGCTGCCAGCACAGGCACAGGCCATTGGCAAGATGATGCCTTCCCAGGAGAAGGCAGACAGGGAGCACGTAGAACCTAGGAGGAATGAGAACAAGCCAGTTCTCAGCTTCCTGCGAGGGCAATTCAAAATGAGTCTTATTGGAAATGGAGCTGCGTGGTTATTGCCCCTCTCTAGGTTGCCAAGCCTTGCCCCTAATCTGGGGGAGGAAAGGTCCTTGTAGAATTTGACTTTAGTCTTAATTCTTAGAATGTCTTTGAGCCACACAAGAAAGGGTGGAGCTTGGAAGCAAGTAATTTCAGCCAAGTGAACTTGGCTTTCTTAGAGTTTGGGTGCACCATCCAGTTAATTACTCAAATAAAGCATGTCACTGTGGCCTGTGGCACCGATGCAGAAGTACCACTTTGAAGAGTGATAGAAGCTTGTGCTTATGAGCCAGGAGGTTTTACAAGCCACCCTTTCTCTTTCTCTAGGAGTCCACAGAGGTCATGTGTGTCCATGTCTCCTTAGAAGAGGGGCAGGAGGTGGCTCTCTGGGCCTCCTTCTTAGACAAGGTCCATATGCCTTGAGAACAGTCCAAGTTTGTCATGCAGCCCTCACAGATTAGCGTGGGAGAGGTCCAGTTTTTTTCTGTCTTTTGCTCATGTTATTTCAGAACTTTTAACCACTCTCCCAACGCTACCCAGCCCCTTCAATCAAATCCATTTCAGTTGGACAACTCTTTTTGTGCCAACCTCTGAGCTAGGTGTTTAGATCTAGGTGTACCCAAATGTGGGTCATACTCCAAGCGAATATAAGAATACACGGAAGCTCTGCCCTAACAGCAGGGAACTAAGAAGGAATTGTATGAGTGAGGTGTTGTGAGGAGGGGGGTGTGGATTCAGGAGCACCTGCTGGGTGCACAAAGATAAGATTTCCACAGACTAGATGGGGGCAGAGAAGTCTAGACAACAGAGGCCCCAAAGCAGAGGTCCAGGGACTGGCCATAGTCTCCACCTGGATGTTCACAAAAGCCCGTATGTACCCTTTGACTCAGATGCTCAGAATCTGTGACTCTCGGGTTACCCTACTCTTAGGTTGGTAGGACTCTATTGAAGGCAGAAGTACACATGGGCAGATAGCTCCCTGAGGGCAGGCGATCTCTTTACCCACCAACAGGTGGCACCTTCCCGGATAGGTAGGAATGTGGATCAGGATTCTGTCCTACACAGAGATCTGTTCAGCATCTTTGTCCCCATTCATCAATCTCCAGACCCTGGACAGGTGTGTTCTGTGACCAACCTTGCTGCACTGGGTCCCAAGAATTGTTCAGTCTCCTCTACCCACAAGCAAAGCTCAAATTTCACCTGGGCTGGGCACGAACATGCTGGGCCCATTAGCATGGTGGTGACTGACAACCAATTAGGATCTCCGGTTAGCAGGTAAGTCCTAGGTCTAACTACACATTCCATAGTGGATCTCTCTAAGCCATAATTTCCTTTTCTTAACATTGGGATAACAATAACAGTAGTGAATAATTATTTTTGCTCTTGTTAAATGTCTGGAAGAGAGTTAAGAGCTTTATAGGTGCAATGGCTAAACTTCTAAACAAGCTAGGACACAGGCCTGTTATTCACTTCATAAATTTCATGAGACACAGGTTCAGAGGAAGGTAATTTGCTCATGGTCACTGAGCTAGTAACCCATGGCACCCATCTCCAGATGGGCCCAGGAAGTTTCATTCAAAGCTTGCTATTCATGACAAAGGGGATAATTATAAATATTCTGTCCTTCCTCAGGCATGCGTGTGGCAAATTCATTAGTGGGTGTTTAAGGTTTGCCTTCAGGGATTTGGATATATGGTCTGAGAGCATGTAGCCAGAGGCAGTGTAGCTTAAAACCAGTTATTTCTGTATAGTGGCAAATATATTTTTATAATCTGAGTAATTATCTCCTAATGTGTTTAGTCTTCATTAAACTGGGAACTTCTTAAGGGAAGTGAATATGTTTGTCAGTGAAATGCCCAGAATGATGTCTGGAGTGTGATAGGTGCTCAGTATACACCCAGAAAATGAACTACCATCCTCCTGGACCAGCATGGCGGGCTTCTCTCTCCAGTCCCCTGCACTACGTGCCAGTCCAAGAGGAGCCATGCATTTGTTAAGGGGGTCTGGGTATATGGCCACTTCTAGGAATGGCCCATTTCTGGGAATACAGCTGCTGTTCAAAGACTCCTAAAGCCTCTCAACTCAGGAGCAGCACACATAGCTAAGATGTGTCCAGCATGCTTCCTGTGGGAATGTCAAAATGGCTTTTCTTTCCAAGGGAAATGCACCAATTTAACTAAGAGAAGTGGAAAAGAAGGGGGCCAAGTGCTGCCCATGACTGCCCTAGCCTGTTCTCCCCCAGGCTGGCTCACAGCTAGTGCATCTGTGAAGTGGGCTCATCAGCAATGTAGTGGAAGAGGCAGGAGGACCAGCGAGTACCCATCTAGGAGCCTGAGGGCTCAAGTTCTACCTGGGTGTGATGGTTTGGGGCTTTACTCCTCACCTTCCAAAGTGAGTGACAGCTGCCCCACCTCTAAGTGTGGGGGAGATGGAGGGAGATAAGGAGGTATGTGAATGTGAGGGCAAGATCTCAGGGATGCCAACTGTCTAGTCAGTCCTTGCAGGGCCCACTCAGTCCTGCAGGCTGAGTGTCTGGGTCCTCACTGGTGTTTGAAACCTGTTGAACAGATACATGGACAAAAGGTGGTGACTAAATGGGTCTCTAATGCCCAAGGAAACTGGGATGATTCACATACTTTAAGACATTGTGGCTTTACCTAATATAGGCCAGGTTAAGTTAAAGTGCACACACACACACACACACACACACACACACACGTGCACATAATCAAAAGTGAGGGCTGGGTGCTCCCTGACTCTCGATTCAGTAGCTACTTGCTGGATATTGATTCTGGGGAGAGAGGAGTGTCCAGATCAAAGGAAGGAGAGGAACAGGTAGATTTATGGGTATGTATGGGCCCACCCTGGGGACTCCTGCTTCTGTCCCTTTTCCAGCAGAGCATCTGGACAGGCACTGGCCTTGAGAAGGGGGAGAGAAGGAGACTGTCTCCTCTTAGCCATATCTTTTTTTTTTAGTCAGCTGAGCCTACTGCCAAGTTGCTATCAGGAGCCAAAAGGGACACTGGAGGTTGCTCTAGTTAGACAAATGGAATTCCTCCCCTGTGGTACTGTATGTGAGTTTATTCCACCCAAGTCACTTGTTGTCTCTCTGCTACCCCCTCCCCCCCTTGTGTGTGTGTGTGTGAGTGTGTGTGTGTGTGTGTGTGTCCCTGTCTGTCCACACTGACTACCCTTATCTCCCCAGGGCCAGCACAGAGTCTGACACAGGTAGAGACACCTGAAATAACAGCTAGGGTTGCAAAGAAATGAAGAGTTGCTGACATGACTGCTTTCACTGATTCTACAAAATGCTCCCTCACTGCACATCACTGAGAAGTATGCCCTCAGGCCCAAGGCTGTGCAAAGTGGATTTTGCCCACTGCTCTGGGCTTGAGCAGAATGCCCCACCTTCTTGCCTTAATCCACTCAACTAGGCTGTGTGTAGCTTAGTCAGGAGGGGAAATGTCCACATTACAAAAATCATATGAAAGAAATTATGGCTGGAAAAGTCATTACCTTACAAATTGGCCAAGCTGTTCAGAACTTGTAGGAAACAGGGCATATAAAATTCATATGGCACATTGGGGCTTTGATAGTGCCTCATTACAGCCCTTAGACTCCAGTGAAAAATGTCCTCACCCAGAGAGAGCTAATTTTCTTTTATTAATGACTTGGGGCTGGGCTGATGCTGTAAATTCCAGCTTCCTAAGGGCTGGAACTTGGGACAGAAGCTTTGGAGAGATATATCTCTCATGGTGTTCATCCCTACACACTGCTGTTCTCTGATGTTCCAGGAGAAGGAAAAGATAGCCTCCTGTTCTGGCCCCCAGCCTGCAGATCACGAAACACACTAGAAAGATAGACAGACTGCCTTTTCTCTGGTGAGGGGCCGGCTGATATTTTCAACAGTTAAGCTCAGTGGGAAGTGGAATGCTGAGAAGAAGGAGGTGCAGAAGGTAAATATTGCTCTCAGTTTTAGGCGTGATTCAAATAATAGGAGTGGGGTGCATTAACCATCCACATCTTTCAAAGCTAGTCTGTGACTAGGATTATGGCTAAAGCTACACTAACTGGACAGAAATGGACCCTGGTCATAGGCCCACAGGGGGGTTGGGATTATAAAGTCACAGTTATAACAGAGCAGTTAACTCAGCTAGGCTTGACTCTCGATGACAACTTTACCTTCCAACTTTTATTAAAGCTGCTACCAGCACCCAGGATTACATAGCTTAGAAATCTTCTAGGTTAAGTTTTGTCCTTGCCCATGGACCAAATGAAGAAACTGAAGGCCCAGAGCATCCTATGAATGCTGGGATAGTGATCTGGAAGATCAGGAAAAGTAGGTCCAGGTCACCTTCTTGCCAGCTTAACACGGTCTCCTTGCTCCCACCCCCTACAGCACCGATGGTGAATCATGGCTGCCAAGGCCCGGTTCCAGAGTCTGAAAACGCCTGGCATTTATTGACCATGAACTCTCAAGAAAAAGAAAAGGGAGTGTCTGTCTTCCCAGATACTCACATGTCTCTAGATATCTCCCCTATGGAAATGCCACAGTAGTCTTCATCAATTTGGGTCTGTAATTAGACATCCTTCCACTTAGGAAGGTTTTATGCAAGTGGCCCCATTTGAGCTGTACAGCAATCTGGGTTACAGATGAGAAAGCCATTGAGAACCAGTTTAATGGCTGTTACGGGTTGAACTGTGCCCTCCCTTCACCCCAGCTTATGTCTAAGACCTCACAGCCAGTATTTCAGGATGTGATTGGATTTGGAGACAGAATGTTCTTATGGCAGTTAAGTTAATATGAGGCCCTTAGGGTTTTAATCTAACCTGCCTGTTGTTTTTATGAAAAGAGATTAGTACACATAGACTCCAGGAGTATGCACAGCAGGACGACCACATGAAGAGACAACAAGAAGGCTGCTGTCTTATGATCCAAGGAGAGTGGCCTCAGAGGGAACTAGCTCTGCCAGCACCTTGGAGTCCTACAATGAGGAAAGCATACATTTCTGTTGATTGTGCCACCAACTCTCTGGTGTCTTGACACAGCAATTCCAGAAGACTAAAATGGTGCTTTACCCAAGCTGCTAGATGGAGACATGAGCCAGAGTCTTCTGCCCCTCGGTTCAGTTCTGATTTCTCCACTGACTAGCAGGCACCTCTCCAAGTGCCTAGCAGCCAGCATGTGTGTGCTTGAGATGACAGGAGCCACACACTCTAGCTTTCCATTTGGCATCCAATCACCACAAGTCTTTGTTGGTGTCCTGAGGAGGGTCTGAATAGGTAGTTCTGAGACAGAGTAGGGCAGGCCATGCTGGCCCTGAAGGAAGCTTGGCTCAAAGTACCTTTGTTATAGCTGTGGTCAGCACCCGGCCTTACACAACTGACTTCTTGCTCAGTCCCCACCCCCTGTAGCCAAAAGTAGAATCCCCTGATGGGACATTTGGCTCAACCCAGGGTTTCACAGGCCTGTTCCTTCCAGAAGAAGCTGCAGACCCAGCCAGCACTGGCCCACAGACTCACAGGAGAATTGCAAAACTCAAGGCATTTACTCAGATCAAATTCCCCTGCCCTGGGTAGTTGAGCTACTTGTTTATGCAAAAGAAAAATCTATTTCCCATCCTCGGCTGGGAGGTGGCTGGACTGCAGACAACTGTGTCACTGGGACACAGCATAGGAGGTGTGGCTTCTTGGGGAGCCTTCTATTGGTCACAAGTCCTCAGAGGATGCTTACAGACTTTCAGAAGAGAGTTAGCTCTGCCTTTCCTGGCCAGAGCAGGGACACCACAGAATGACAGCTGATAGAGGACTTTCTCACGGTCAGAATGTCTTAGGAGGGAGTAGGCTATTCCTAGCAATGCGAAGCTTATCAGCAGGGGTGGTAGTCAAGCTACTGTTGGAAGCTGAGGAAAGGACCCCAATGTCATATGATATGGCAGGTTGACCAAAAGGACTCTAAGGGAACTCTTCAAGACTTGAAAGAGCCGAAGTCTACAAATTAGATTCATTGCTTCACTGAACATTCACTAAGTGTCTAGCAGGCCTGTGTTGGGATGTATGAGTACAGAGAGAGAGAGAGAGAGGCAGAGGGAGGTAGGGAGGTAGGGAGGCAGAGAGAGACAGAAAGAGACAGAGATGCAGAGGCAGAGTGTATGTTCCTTTCTGGTCCACCAGGACAGAAAGTGGAGCATGGACATCCTGGCTCCCCGCCTCTCAAGGACATGAGCTTGCTGACATTCCTGGCATAGAACAGACTGTGCTGTTCCCACAGGGGGCAGCTTGTTCTATAGCACTCCCTCCCACCTGAGCTCAAATTCTCCCCCAAACCATTTGTATTAAAACCCTTCACTCCAGGCCTATTTCTTGGGAAGACATTCTGGGACGATATCCTAACTCCCTTTCCCTGAAGTAGGGTGGGAGCCTGCAGCCTAGAAAACATTCTGGTTATGGTTCTTTCAAGACACAGTAGCTGCTTAAATGACAATGTGCAGAAGACTGGACCTGCACCCAGTGTGCAGAAGACTGAAGAGAGAGAGGCCAATGTGATCTCCTTACCAGGCAAACCAGGAGACGGAGGCTGCAGGCCACTTACAGGCCCATGCTTCCTGCTGTTCAGGTCTGCCTGTTTCCTTCTCTTGCCTCAATCCATGTGCTGCTGGCTGACCTCTCTCGAGGTCTCAGCTGAGCCTCGTTCTTCACTTCTGGGATGTTTCTCTTGGTGTAAGAGCTCAGTCTCGGACTGACTGGGATTTCCCCACCCTAGGCTCCGCACTCTCACTCCAGGTCTGGAGAGCTGAAGTACAGTGACAAGGTAAATGATCAAAATGGGGAACAACCCTCTAAATAAAGGACTCTGGGGTCCAAGGAGACTCACAAGTGGCACTCATTGCTCTTAACTACAATGGGAATGTTAATCCCTGCTTCCTGAGGCCACTGTGAGATTCAGTGAGATGTGTGGCAGCTTCAACCAACTATGGACTGAAAATATTTGAAAAAACATCATCTAAACGGAACACATACAGGGATTTTTTTTTTCTTATCCTCATTCTCTAAACAGTACAATGTAACTATTATTTACATAGCATATACATTGTATTATTCTAGGCAATCTATAAGTAGTCTGTAAGTATTCAGAAAGATTATAGGCTATATGCAAACACTATGCCACTTTACAGAAAAGACTGAGCATAAGTTTGGTATCCAAAGTGTATCCTGAAGCCTGTTCACATAGATGCTGAGGAATGACTGTACCAGACATGGGGACACCTTGCCACATGCCGCACTCTCCAGAACCTTCTACTTGGCCCTAGGAGGCAGGGACTGTTGAGGAATCAGAGGGCTAAGAGAAGTTGAAGTTGAGGGAAGTCGAGGGAAGAGCTTGGGACACTCAGCTATCAGGGCGGCAAAAGAGGGACTCAAACCACTCAGCTGTTTGGAGCATGACTAGCAGTACCCCCTGTGTCTTAGAAATGACAAAAGACCAAACAGAAAGCAGTGCAGGAAAAGGCAGAGGAGAATACCAGTCACAACAGAGCTCTGTGCTCACAGCTTAGCTGGGAAGGCAAGACAGGAAGACAGAAA
Organism: Rhizomys pruinosus; assembly: GCA_009823505.1. Classification (NCBI taxonomy): domain Eukaryota; kingdom Metazoa; phylum Chordata; class Mammalia; order Rodentia; family Spalacidae; genus Rhizomys; species Rhizomys pruinosus. The sequence goes on along the minus strand of VZQC01010985.1, from coordinate 768,485 downwards.
CTGTCCAAGGAATAATCCCAAATTCAAATGCCCAGGAAACCTCTACAGGGTTCAGGGATGACTGCTGGACCCAGAATGTGGCCAGAGACAGATGAGGAACAGTGTCAGGGCAGAGCTGCTTGGGGGCTGAGGACCTCCCACTCCAAGAAGCTACACTCATAAGGACTCTAAGGCTGCCTTCGTTGCTGTCTGTGAGGAGGAATTTCAGGCCAAAGTAATCTAACGGAGCATGAATAGAATTGAGTTTTGAGATCTCCTGAGCCCAGAGGAAGGAAGAGGGGGAGACAGGTAGGAACTGGGTGCCTCGGCGAGCTGATTGTTGATCCTTTGGTCCTGCTGTCTTTGGTTTGATTGGCCTTAGTGGCTGTGAGGTTGGAGTTATCCTCCCAGCTGGGATTAAAGGTGTGGTCTTTGGCTTGATTAGATCTAGTGGCTGTGGGGGCGGAGTTATCCTCCCAGCCGGTATTAAAGGCACGCTTGTGTGACTCTTGAGATTTGAGATCTCCTGAGCCCAGCGGCAGGTGCCGGGGCGCGGGCTGAAGAGCCCCCCCCCCCCCGCCAACTGAGATTACGAAGAAGGATCTGAAGGAGGCAAGCAAAGCACGCCTTCAACACAGTGAAGAGGCATTCAGGACTCACATTGGAATACAGGCAAGGAGAAGCCCATATGCCAGGATCACGAAGAAGAGACTACACTGGAAAGGTGCAGGATAATCCCACGCCAAGCTTTACCAACCCTATGGATGACTCCTGCAGTGGGATCCCTCCGGGGATGCCCCAGGACACAGACATCAGAAACACAATTGGGAACATACTTAAAGAACTACAAGATCATAAAGAACAAATTAAAGAACTAAGAAAAGAGAATGAGGACCGAGAGAGAGAGAATGACAAGCTCCGGAAGGAAGTAGAAACACTGAAAAGATCCCATGCTGAAAAAGAAAAAGAAACCAACCAGCAAACAAAAGAGCTACAAAAAGAGATCGAGAAGCTCCAAAAAGAAATAGAAACACTAAAGAAATCAGAAGAGGAAATGAAAAAGGAAATCAAACACTCATCCATTCAAGAGGAAAGGAATGAAAAAAGCCTCAGAAGCAGAATGGAGGAAGCAGAACAAAGAATATCAGACCTGGAGGACAACACAGAACAACTAAAAACCTCAAGGAAAGATTATGAAAAATTTAAAAATACACAAAAATGGAACAACCAGGAGCTGTGGGACACTATGAAAAGATCAAACCTCCGCATCATAGGAATAGAGGAAGGAGAAGAATCCCAAGAGAAAGGTATTGATCAGATCTTCAACAGAATAATAGATGAAAACTTCCCCAAACTAAAAAAGGACAAACCAATACCAATACAAGAAGCACATAGAACTCCAAACAGACAAGATCAGAAAAGAAATTCTCCACGCCACATCATAGTTAAAATGCTGGACACCCAAAACAAAGAGAAAATTCTTAAAGCGACAAGAGAAAAACAACAAGTGACCTATAAGGGGAAACCTATCAGAATAACAACGGACTTCTCACAGCAAACGATGAAGGCAAGAAGAACCTGGAGCAAAGCATTCCCAGTGTTGAGGGACAATGGATGCCAGCCCAGGTTACTATACCCAGCAAAAATGTCAATCATAGTGGAAGGAGAGAGGAAAATCTTCCATGACATAAACAACTTGAAAGAATACATGTCCGGAAAACCAACCCTTCAGAGAATACTTGAAGCAATCCAAAGAACAGAAGAAAGGAGCAACCAACCCCAGGCAACTAGAAGGAGAAATCAATAAAAGCATAACTGCAGAAGTAGAAACCTAAATCAAAACCGCAGATGGATAATAAGGCAAAAGGAAGCAACACAAACCTATCAGTCATAACCTTAAATATTAATGGACTAAATTCCCCAATCAAAAGACATAGACTGGGAGACTGGATTAGGAAACAGAATCCATCGATATGCTGTCTGCAAGAAACACATCTTACCTTCAAGGACAGGCACCACCTTAAAGTGAAGGGATGGAAAAAAATATTCCAAGCAAATGGTACCAAAAAGAAAGCAGGTGTTGCTATTTTAATATCGGATAAAATAGACTTCAAAGTAAAAGAAATCAGAAGAGACAAAGAAGGCCATTACATTTTCATCAAAGGAACAATCCACCAAGAAGATTTCACAATTATGAATATATATGCCCCAAATTCTGGTGCACCAAACTTTATAAAGACAATTCTCCAGGACCACAAGTCACAGACTAACCCCAGCACACTCATAGTGGGAGATTTCAATACCCCACTGAGTCCTTTGGATAGGTCAACAGGACAAAAAATAAACAGAGAGACATCTGAACTGAACGATATGATACACCAAATGGACCTCATAGACCTCTACCGAACATTCCATCCTAATACCAGAGAATACACTTTCTACTCAGCACCCCACGGAACATTCTCCAAAATCGACCACATCCTGGGACACAGAAGAAACCTCTACAAATACAAAAAGATTGAAATAATTTCATGCATCCTGTCAGACCACAGTGCAATGAAGCTCAACATCAACACCAGGACAAGCCCTCCTGCCTACAAGAACACATGGAGACTAAACAACACACTCTTGAATAATGAATGGGTCAAGGAAGAGATAAAGAAAGAAATAAAAACATTCCTGGAACTGAATGACAATGACAATACAACACAACAAAACTTATGGGATACCTTAAAAGCAGTCCTAAGAGGGAAATTTATAGCCCTGGGTGCCTACATTAGAAAAACAGAAAGAGCACAAGTGAATGATCTAACACTACAGCTAAAAGCACTTGAGAGGCAACAACAGATGAACCCTAAACGCAACAGACAGGAAGAAATAACAAAAATCAGAGCAGAAATCAATGAAATAGAAACAAAGAAAACAATACAAAAAATCAATGAAGCCAAAAGTTGGTTCTTTGAAAGAATAAACAAGATAGACAGACCTCTAGCCCAGTTAACAAAAAGAAAGAAGGAACAACTCCAAATCAATACAATCTGTGATGAAAAGGGAAATATCACAACGGACAAGGAAAAGATCAAGAAAATTATATGGGAATATTACAAGAACCTATATTCTACCAAGTTTGAAAATCTAGAAGAAATGGATGAATATCTGAAATCTTGGGAATCACCAAAGCTTGGCCAAGAGGAGACCAGCAGCTTAAACAGACCCATAACATATGAAGAAATAGAGGATGTAGTAAGAAGCCTCCCAACTAAAAAAAGCCCAGGCCCAGACGGTTTCACAGCAGAATTCTATAAAACATTTCAAAAAGACCTACAACCATTATTTCTGAAACTGTTTAGAAGTATACAATCAGAGGGAATTCTCCCAAATTCCTTCTATGAAGCCAACATCACTCTATTACCAAAACCAGGCAAAGATACAACTAAAAAGGAGAATTATAGACCCATCTCCCTCATGAACACAGATGCCAAAATTCTAAACAGAATACTGGCAAATCGCATACAGACCCACATCAAGAAGATCATCCATCATGACCAAGTTGGATTCATACCAGAGATGCAGGGATGGTTCAACATACGAAAATCAATAAACATCATCAAACACATAAACGGAATCAAAGACAAAAACCACACCATCATCTCAATTGATGCTGAAAAAGCCTTTGACAAAATCCAGCATCCCTTCATGCTTAAAGTCCTAGAAGGAATTGGATTGGAGGGATCATTCCTCAATGTAATCAAAGCCATATACAGGAAACCCACAGCCAATATCATCCTAAATGGGGAAATGACGGAAACATTCCCTTTAAAGGTAGGAACTCGGCAAGGCTGCCCCCTATCACCACTCCTCTTCAATATAGTGCTTGAAACACTTGCTAGAGCAATAAGGCAAGAAAAGGATATTAAAGGAGTACTAATTGGAAAAGAGGAAGTCAAACTATCCCTATTTGCTGATGATATGATTGTTTACTTAAGAGATGCAAAAAACTCCACCAGAAAACTCCTAGAAACGATTAACAGCTTCAGCAAAGTGGCAGGATACAAAATTAACCTTAGAAAATCAATGGCCTTTCTTTACACCAAGAACAAGCAACTGGAGAAAGAATTCAAAGAGACCTTCCCACTCACAATAGCCTCAAAAACAATAAGATACCTAGGAACAAACCTAACCAAAGACACCAAAGACCTCTACAACAAAAATTTTAAACCCTTAAAGAAAGAAATTGAAGAAGACCTCAGAAGATGGAAAAACCTCCCATGCTCATGGATTGGGAAAATTAACATTGTAAAAATGTCCATTTTACCAAAACTCTTGTATAGATTTAATGCAATCCCAATCAAAATCCCCAAGAGTTTCTTCACAGGCTTGGAAACAAAAGTTCTTAAATTCATTTGGAGAAACAAAAGACCCCGAATAGCCAAATCAATCCTGAGTGAAAAGAGCTACACAGGAGGGATCTCTATACCAGATTTTAAACTATACTACAGGGCTATAGTCATAAAAACAGCCTGGTACTGGCACAAAAACAGACCTGTTGACCAATGGAACAAAACCGAAGATCCAAATCTGAGCACATACAATTTCAGCCATCTCATATTTGACAAGGGGGCCAAGAAACCACAATGGAGAAAAGACAGCATCTTCAGCAAGTGGTGTTGGCAAAACTGGATCACCACTTGTAGAAGAATGAAATTAAACCCCTACCTCTCACCCTGTACAAAAGTCAACTCCAGATGGATTAAAGACCTCAACGTGAAACCCCAAACTCTGAAGGTGATAGAAGAAAAAGTTGGCAGCAGACTACAAGACATAGGCGTAGGAAAAGACTTCCTAAATCAGACAGCAGCTGCACAAGAATTAAGGTCGACAATTGACAAATGGGACCTCATCAAACTCAAAAGCTTCTGTACATCAAAAGAAACAATCAAGGAAGTGAAGAGAAATCCCACAGAGTGGGAGGAAACCTTCACTGCAGATACATCTGACAAAGCATTGATTTCCAGAATATATAAACTACTCAAAAAACAAAGAAAAAAGAAAACAAATGACCCACTCAATAGATGGAGCAAAGAACTGAACAGAGACTTCACAAGTGAGGAATTAGAGATGTCTGAGAAACACCTCAAGAACTGTTCAACATCACTAATCATTAAGGAAATGCAAATGAAAACCACTTTAAGATATCATCTTACTCCAATAAGACTGGCTAGGATCAAGAAAACAAATGATACCAAGTGCTGGAGAGGTTGTGGGGAAAGGGGAACACTCATCCACTGCTGGTGGGAATGTAAACTCGTACAGCCACTATGGAAAGCAGTGTGGAGAACCCTTGGAAGACTTGGAATGAACTTGCCACCCGACCCAGCCATACCACTCCTGGGCATGTACCCTCAAGACTTACGCCACCACAGAGATACATGCACGGCCATGTTTATTGCAGCTCTCTTCACAATAGCAAGGAGCTGGAACCAACCTAAATGCCCCTCAACTGACGAGTGGATAGAGAAAATGTGGTACATCTACACAATGGAGTTCTATGCAGCAGTAAAGAAAGACGACATCACGAGCTTTGCAGGAAAATGGCTGGAGCTAGAGGACATCATGCTGAGTGAAGTAACACAGTCCCAGAAAAACAAACGACGAATGGTATCCCTCATCTGTGGATGCTAGTGCCAATTACCCAGTTGTAAGTATTTCTTGTGTAGGGCCCCCTGAGCTTTTGTACAAAGCAGTTGGGCGTAATGCATTTTGGAAACAACAACAACAACAACAACAACAACAGAAAAGACTGCATCAAAGAACTGACTGAAACAGTGAACTTCTGCTCAAAACAGTCAACTTCCCCATGGACAATATTGAGAAAGACTAAGAGATGAAAAGCATGTTTGGCAGAATGCATGAGCTCTGGCGGGGTGGGGGAATGGGCGGGAACACAGATCTAGATTTGTTAAAAAAATAAAAATAAATAAATAAACAACAACAAAAAAGAAATTACCACTAAAAAAAAAAAAAAATTGAGTTTCGGCCTCCCCACCTCCCGACCTGCTGCAGGACTCATTTTCACCATCCTCTTTGAATGGTGTGAGCCTGTTTTGGAAAGCTGCAAACAGGTCCTATGCATGCATGCAGAGCCAAGAATTTGAGCCTTCTTTGCAGTCCACTAGGGCCACCCTTGAGGGTCATGTCTGGCCAGAACTCGGGGGAACTGCAGCTCTCTCTCTCTCTCTCTCTCTCTCTCTCTCTCTCTCTCTCTCCCCCTCTCTCTCCCAGCAGATTGGCATAGCCACTGTGATCACCTCAGCACCCTCAGCCCCTAGCCACTTCTGTTGTGTTTCTGGAACTGGATACAAATGATCTCACTTTATCCAAGAGGTAGAGGAACCACTGTTGTCTCCATTCTGCTGATGGTCAGGATGGTGGCTGTGTTATGATAAGCCATGTGTCCAAACTCATCTTCTTAGCATATTGGATGCAAAAGCTCTTAAGCAGGTACTTGCCCCAAAGCTGTGCATTCTGGTGTATTTTTCTTGGTCATTTTATTTATTTATTTATTTATTTATTTATTTATTTATTATTTATTTATTTATTTTGGTCTTCCCAGACAGGGTCTTCTTGTAGCTCCAGCTGTCCTGGAACTCACTCTGTAGACTGGGCTAGCCTTGAACTCACAAAGATCTGCCTGCCTCTGCTTCCCAAGTGCTAGGATTAAAGGCGTGCACTACCATGCCCAGCTTTCTTGGTCATTTTAAAAATGAATGACTCTACAGGAAACACATCTCACTCTCAAGGATAAGCACCAACTTAAAGTGAAAGGATGGAAAAAATTATTTCAAGCAAATAGAATAAAAAAGCAAGCAGGAGTTGATATTTTAATATCGGGTGAAATAGACTTCAAAGTAAAAGTAATCAGAAGAGACAAAGAAGGCCATTACATTTTTATTAAAGGAACAATTAACTATGAAGATTTCATAATCATGAATATAAATGCATCAAACTCTGGTGCACCGAACTTTATAAAGACAATCCTGCAAAACCTTAAGGCACAGATTAATCCCAACACACTAATAGTGGGGGGACTTCAATACCCCACTAAGCACTTTGGATAGGCCAACTGGACAAAGAATAAACAGAGAGACATCTGAACTGACCAATACAATACACCAAATGGACCTCACAGATAACTACCAAATATTCCACACAAATACCAGAGAATATACTTTCTATTCAGTACCACATGAAACCTCCAAAATAGACCACATACTGGGACACAGAAGAAACCTCAACAAATACAAAAGGATTGAAATAATTTCATCCATTCTATCAGACCACAGTGCAATAAAGTTCAGTATCAACATCAGGATAAGCCCAACTACCTACAAGAACACATGGAGACTAAACAACACACTTCTGAATAATGAATGGATCAACAAAGAAATAAAGAAAGAAATAAAAGCATTTCTGGAACTAAATAAAAATGACAACACAACACAACACAACAAAACCTGTGGGTTACTTTAAAAGCAGTCCTAAGAGGGAAATTTATAGCCCTGGGTGCCTAAATTAAAAATAAAAAAAACAAAACAAAAAAAACAGAAAGAGCACAAATAAATGATCTAACACTGCAGCTAGAAACACTTGAGAGACAACAACAAATGAACGCTAAACCCAACAGACAGGAAGAAATAACAAAAATCAAAGGAGAAACCAATGAAATAGAAACAAAGAAAAGATGGAAAGACCCTCCCCATGCTCATGGATTGGAAAAATTAATATATTAAAAATGTCCATTCTACCCAAATACAGATTCAATGCAATCCCAATTAAAATCCCCATGAGTTTCTTTACAGACTTGGAAAAAAATCCTTAAGTTCATATGGAAAAACAAAAAACCCCGAAGAGCCAAAACAACCCTGAGTGAAAAGATCAATACAGGGGAGATCACTATACCAGACTTCAAACTATATTACAGGGCTATAGTCATAAAAACAGCTTGGTACTGGCACAAAAACAGAACTGTAGACCATTGAAACAAAACTGAAGATCCAAACTTGAGCACATACAATTTCAGCCACTTCATATTTGACAAAGGGGCCAAGAAGACCCAATGGAGGAAAGACAGCATCTTTAGCAAGTGTTGTTGGCAAAACTGGATCACCACTTGTAGGACAATAAAATTAAACCCTTACCTCTGGCCGTGTACAAAAATCAACTCCAAATGGATCAAAGACCTCAATGTAAAACCCAAAACTTTGAAGGTGATAGAAGAAAATGTTGGCAATAACCTACAAGACATAGGTGTAGGAGAAGACTTCCTAAACCAGACAGCAGCTGCACAGGAAGTGAGGTTGACAATTGACAAGTGGGACCTCATTAAAACCAAAAGCTTCTGTACAGTAAAAGAAACAATCAGTGAAGAGAAGAGAAAACCCACAGAGTGGGAGGAAACCTTCACCAGTGACACATTTGACAAGAGCATTAACTTCCAGAGTATATAAACTACTCAAAAAACAAAGAAGAAACCAAATGACTTGCTCAAAAGATGGAGCAGAGACTTCACAAATGAAGAAATAAAGATGGCTGAGAAACATCTTTAAAAATGTTCAACATCGCTAATAATTAAGGAAATGCAAATTAAAACCACTTTAAGATACCATCTCACTCCAATAAGATTGGCTAGGATGAAGAAAACAAATGATACCAAATGTTGGAGAGGTTGGGAGGAAAGGGGAAACTCATCCACTGCTGGTGGGAATGTAACTCATACAACCACTATGGAAAGCAATATGGAGAACCCTGAAAAGACTCAAAATGAGCTTACCACCTGACCCAGTCATACCACTCCTGGGTATATAACCACAAGACTCATCCTACCTTAGAGATACATGCACAGCCATGTTCATTGCAGCTCTCTTCATAATAGAGAAGAGCTGGAACCAACCCAAATGCCCCTCAACCAATGAGTGGATAGAGAAAATGTGGTAAATCTACGCAGTGGAGTTCTATGCAGCTGTAAAGAAAGATGGCAACATGAACTTTGCAGGTAACTGGATGGAATTAGAGGATATTATAAGTGAAGTAACACAGTCCCAGAAAAGCAAATGTTGTGGTATCCCTCATCTGTGGATAGCACCAAGCACAGAGTTGTGAGGCAAACTGAGCAGCATCGATGTTATATACCCATTTCTCTGAAAGCAACTGTGCCCTTATAATGTAAACCCCTTAGCAGGCTCTAGAATTAACCCACCACTTATTTTTAGACTTTGTATGTGGGTGGAGGATATGTAGGCATATTTTATGTATAATATAATATAATTATATTATATTATACATATTTTATGTATAATATAATATAATTAGGCATATTTTATGTATAATATAATATAATAAGGTGTGACATATATACATGCATATGTTGAAGCCATACAGATTGGAGGGAACTACAACAGCAGATGAACTAGGACAGGAAAGGGACTGAAACAGTAAAGTTCCCCCAAGAACAATAATCCTCTGCTTTGAAAATCTTTAGAAAAGAATCAGAAAAAGACAGGGCAGGAATAGTAGGATTCATGAACTCGGCTGGGGTGGGGGGTAGAGAAGGGGAGATGGGTCTAGTTTGGAATGAGAAACGATGCATGAAATGCACAAAACTTCAATTAAAATGTTAAAAAAATGCATGACTATGATTCACCCTTCTTGAAGGCCCCCATAATTCTCATATTCTCTTTGATGTTAAAATTCACTTCGGTGGCTTCCCAAGGCAGCTAGGATCAGGTAAAGGGGGTAGGTAGGGGAGAGTGGAAACAGCCTTTTTCAGTGAATGCTGGCTAAGTAGAGAGGCCACTGTGCAAATAACCTGACCAGGGGCTTCATTGAGGCTGGGGCAGAGGGCCACTCACTGGCCAGTGGTCTCACTGGGGAATGTCAAGCTTGGGGGGGATAAACAAACACATTCCTCAGCTTGCAGCCTGGGGCCCAAACCTACCAACGGGCTCCAGCATTGTCCAACAGTGGCCTGAGCTAGCCAAGGGGCAGGATCAATATTTGCAGGTACACACCTCCAGTGGCATCTGTGTTTGGACAGCTCTGCTCCCACTGCCCCTGCGTCTCTTTCCAGAGGTGCAGTGGGCCCAGCAGGTCTCCACAGAGCAGTTGTCCCTGGGCTTGAAGCTTGGGAGATACAGATAACTAAGATGAACATTCTCATTGTCTGACCCTAACCTTCATACACATCTCAGAACCGGGACAGTCATGAAAGAGAAAATGAAAAAGGCTCTCTAGGAGCCCAACTTAGGGTCTCCTTGGAGACTATCTTGGTTGGGGATGTTCTGGGAGTCACCTGATTTTTATTTTAATCTAAACCCCTCCACCCATCTACCTACCTATCTACTCATGGTCCAAACATTTATTTATTAAGTTTTAAGTAGCTCTATAAGGCTGTTTTGCTCTCCTTTGCTCAGGTCCTTTTGCTTGGACAACCATAAGAGCTCCCTAACTAGGTTCCCTGCTTCTTCTTTATTTTCTAAGCTGTAGCTAGAGTGGATGTATGAGATAGGATACTATCTCTCCCTGCCTAATCCCTCAAGGGCTTCCACTGCTTGCAGGGACCTGATGCCTTGCAAATACCCTAATAAATTTACAACTGCTTCTTTCTCCCTCTGGGCTCATTCCACACATTTCACAGAATATGACAGCCATAGCAGAGCTTTGAAGTCACAAACATCCATACAGATTGCAATGCCACCACTTCTTAGCTGTGTTGTTTTGGGTAAGTCAAATTTCAGAGTCTCTGTAAAATGAGGGTGAGCTTTTGAGCATGAAAGTAGGAAAAGAGATACTGTAGCATTCTTAGCAGGAGGACTACTGCCTACAGAGTTGGGGGATGGTCACAGGACAAACTAGAGAATAGGGAGTGGGCTGGTGGACAGTGCTTGAACAACTCACCCTCTCTGTCTCTTTCTGAAGAATTTGTGTGTGTGTGTGTGTGCGCACACACACGTGCTTGAATGCATTGGTATATGAACACGTGTGTGGCTACATCCACAGAGGTCAGAGGACATCAAGTGTCTTGCGGCATCATTCTCCTTATCACTCTGAGACAGGGCCTTTCACTGCCTCTGGAGCTAGGCTGGTAGCAAGCAAGCCTCAAAAACCCTCCTGTCTCCGTTCCCCATAGTGCTGAAGTTATAGGTACATGGGCATTTTCATGGGTGTTGAATATTTCACCTTAGGTCCTCATGTTTGTACAGGAATGCTCTCACTCACCCCCTGAGACATCTCTGTAGTCCCTTGGGAAACTTCCTTATTCTCTCTCCTTTTTCCTTCTTTAACCTCACCATTCCAGAAATTCTGGGTTAGTCAAGGAAGGAAGAAGCAGGAAGATCTAAGACATCCTTCCTTTGAAATCCTACAATCTAGATGCAACTGGATTAGAAATGTTTTCTTAAGCAAGTAAAACTGAATCCCTTTGCTAACTGCGTGGAGTTAAGTTTTAGTGTTCCACAATTTGATAGCGAAGGGCTCAAGTGTAAGTGTAGGGTTCCACAAACCCTCTAGCAAGCAATAGTGATAATGCTGATGAACAGCTGAGGGAAGTGACATCACAACTGCACTTTGTAGTTAAGACAAGCTTGGAGAGGCTTTCTTCAGGTCATAGAGAGCTGGCAACAGGCAGAATTCACACTTGGGCTGATTTATTTTATGTTTGAGTACATATTTTATTAAGAAAGGCAGCTCAGCAAGGTGGGGAGACGTGGAGGACAGAGTAAAACTTTGGACTCATGACTATCAGTCTCGGAGTTCCAAGCATACCGGCTGTGGCATCCTGGGCAAGTTGCTTGCCCTGTCTCAGCCCATTTCCTCAGTTATAAAATGAGGATGATTAGCCTTGTAATGATGGAAAGAATAATCCTAAAAAAAAAATAAGCCTAGCAAGATTCAGTGGAGTATCTTACACGGTGCTGGGCCTTTAGGCCTTTATGTGCAGGGTTCATGTGGGTTTAAGGCAGGCTGTTTTCATTTTATTTATTCTAAGGTCTAGAGAATGTAGCTCAGTTGTAGTGGCCTTGTCTAGGTACATAAGGTCCTGGATTCAATTCCCAGTACCAGGAGTTAAAATAAAAGAAAAATGTATGGGCACAACTGGCCAATACAGAGAATAAAAGACTGTAGAGTTCTTAGCCCTGAATAGGATACTTACATCAACTTCTGCCTCCTAAGGCTCAGGGTCACTGGGGAAGAGGAGCTGGAATGATTGTACGAGCCAGAGGTGGTGGATGACCGCAAGGACACAGAGTTTTCCAGATAGCTGGGAGGTTACTCATATGAACTCATAGCAATGGTGACAGCATGCACAAGCCAGACAGAATGCCAGCATGGAGGTTGGGAGGTGGGTGGGAGGCCCCAGCCTAGCTGAGGAGCTATTGGCAACCAGTGGCTACTGGGAAGAGGGAAATCAGTTTTTTCTAAGGGTGTCACACTGGATAGGTTGACCAGGCTCCGGTGGATGGATGGACCCAAACCAAAGAGCATTTGGAAATACAAGTTTTACTTGATCTCTCTCTCTCTCTCTCTCTCTCTCTCTCTCTCTCTCTCTCTCTCCATATATATGTATCTGTATGTGTATATGTAATATATATCCACACACAGATATATAAAACAGAGTACAAGAAATTGGGTGGGAGGTATGGGGGTACGGACAGGGGAAGGGTCCAAATATGATCGAAATATATTATATGAAATTCACAAAACATCAATAGAAACCAAAGAAGTAGAGAGAAAACTAACAAATAGGCTTTTATCACAGAGCCTTGGCACACATGGATCCTCTGCTGTGTTCGTTTCATTCAGATGGCCCTTGAGAGACGTCGAAGTCCCTGCTGCTCCTTGACCACACTCACCTCTTTTCCTCTCTGGATGTCATCACTTGTGAGACTGGGTTGCATCCTTTCTGTCCGTTTCTTAGTTCTTTCATTACATGTATGTGGGCTACTTTCTGGCTTCAAATTGCAGACATTGAAGATTGTACATATTGTCCTATGATATGCATTTGTAGACTGATGTCCAAATTGACAAGGGCAAATCACAGGCCATTCTCTCCAACTTCTGTCTATCCTTACATTGTGTGAATATAGTATCATCTGTTTGTGCTCCCCTCAAATTTATCTGTAGAAACTCTAATCTCCAATGGGATGGTATTTAGAGGCAATTAGGTCATAATAAGATTCGTGTCTTTAGTAAGAACAGTCTCTAGAGAGCTTGCGTACTCTATTGTGTGAGGACACTCGAAGACCAGGAAGCTGGCCTTCACTGGAGCCTGACCAGGTTGCCTGCCTGGGCTTTCAGAACTGTGAGAAATAAATGTTTGTTGTTTAGGTCATTTAGTCTACCATGTTCGTTGACAGTAGCCAGCACAGTGGAAGACACCTCCAGAAGGATAGTGCCTCAGTCTGAGAGTGAGGCTGGACCCTAAGTGAGGCCTGCTGTGCCATTCAACCTGGGCACACAGACTGGAGACAGCCTAGTCTCTCCCCTGTGTATAGGGCATTCTCAGTTTGGGGACAGTTGGGCAGGGAGGTCCCTTGTCAGTTTCTAGCACTGATCTTGTTCCACCATCTCAGACTGCTTGTGGCTTCTGTAGATTCACTATGGGCATAAAGATCAGTACATGGTAGGCATTCAGGAAATCTCAGAAAATATGAGAGAAGAGAAGAATGTATGGGTCCTGAAAAGACTGGGTGAGTATAAGTAGTAAGTTCTGGGATCTAAAATCAGTTTGGGCAAACTGCCGTGCTCCACGTGGGGAAGCTGAGTCCCAGTGCACCTCACCCCCACACCCTGGCTCCACACTGTCCATACAGCCTCTCATTTTTCAAGAGCACAGTCTGGGCTGAATTCCTTGCTCACCACCTACGGTAAAAGATTTATTACTCCCATAAGCTCTTTTCATCCTCTTCTTGTCTAGAGATGGACAGATTTTATCTTGATAAATGATGAGGCTGGGTCTCATGGGCAGAGAGTAGAGTGGGTGTGGGCCCTGCAAAGAGAAGGAAAAGCACCAAGTGCCAGGACCTCACCAGGAGTGTCCACTCTCCACTCTTCTGTGTTTGGAAAACCCTACCCGAAACAGGTTCTGTGACAATTCCTAGAAAGCTCTCGCTGCTGGCTAGATGATGGCCACAGGCTGCCCTCCTTCCCCTCACTCCTCCCCTTGGGCCTGCTGGGAGGTGACCTGGCCACTAGGCCAGTTGTGGCCTTGGCTCAGCTTTGTCTTTGGACTTGATGTTCAGAATGGTGCTTTGCATTTAAATGAGCCAGCTCAGCGCAGCATGGATTTTCTTACCAGGGCCTCCCTTTCTTCATCCCTGAGCCCTTAGTAGGTACTTGTAGTCGGCATCTCTGAGAGTCCTGAGCCCCTCTCCTCCCTGAAGCTAGTTCCAGAGCATGCTGCTTACTTATCCAAGTTTCTGACTGAGGAAGTACTACACTAAGCACTTGAGTCACTGTTAGGCCACAGTTACTGCTTTGAACTTGACTGACTGTGTGCCCAACTTGCCCAACTCATGTTGAGTACAAAGCCAACTGGGTAATCCTTCCTTAATCCAGTGGAGCTGGTGCCTGCCCCAACTGAGCCTCTGTATTTCTCCTGATCACTTTGATTGAGGCCTCACTGTGCACCTGGCTGTCCCTTCAGGGATGCCACTCTGAGCTACACCAGCATCTCAAGTCCAGACACAAAGCCGGTCTCAAGAGAGATGGGGGGGGTGGAGGGGCAAACTCCTTGAGACTCAAGCATCCCTGGACAAGGGGACTGCCATGATCTCTGAGCATCATTCTGACATGTAGTAAGTGCTTAACAAGCAGTAACTACTGCAAGAGTTTCCTGTGCTCTGTGGGTTAAACTATACTTTATATCTCATTTAATGCTTTCATTAAAAGCCCAGTGGGCACTTGGGAGGCAGAGGCAGGCGGATCTTTGTGAGTTCAAGGCCACCTGGTCTACAGAGTGAGTTCCAGGACAGCTGGGGCTACAGGGAGACCCTGTCTCGAAAAGACCTAAAAAAAAAAAAAAA